>ML779353.1:508431-526646 GCA_009831015.1 Picea engelmannii
ACCACCTACCCCCCCCTCTAGAATCCTGCCAAACCACCACCCAATACGACTCATCTCACTCTGCCACTTTACTGTACTTACACCTTCCATATGTCCCATCCTACATTCCCGTTACCCAATCAAATCACTCCTCGTGACCGTTAACCACCTCATCATCGCCCCATGCCATAATGGACACCTCCATCACGCTATAAAACCCTGTTTCATCACCCTGTAAATCCATTTGTCGATGCAAATACTGTGGACACTACAGAAAAACAAGATGTCAAGCTAACTGCCACAACCTCCACCATCAACAAATGTATTTTTCCCCTACTAATTACAGTCCACCATTAATTCTCTTTAAGCTCTGTTAATCATGGCTCTTAAGGCCAAATCTTCTAATAGATCTAAAAACCTGATCCTTTCCCCTCCTGTCGACCTAGACCACATACATCTGGCGGATAAAGACTACAAAAACACAGATCCTAGGTGTGAATTCGACTTCTTCGAATTGCACGCTTGGATAAAATATGTCTCTGTGACCAGAGTGATGCAATTGGACTCTAGGAGTCCAATGTACCTCTGTATATGTTCCCCCAAACTCACCATTTCCCTGAATTCACCCTCAGATTCCAAGCTCGCTATTCGCATGGCCAAAGGGCCATTGTTTCCTCCTCTGGTGAAACCTTGTTCACAGTCACCCTTGAAACCATTGACCAAATGCTACAAATCCTAGGAAATGACTATACAATCTCATTTTCCATTGAAGCCCTAAATGACCTGTACCAGAAGCTCACCTTCCCCCAAAGAGCCCATATTTTTGAGATTTGTCTACCAGAAGACACCCAATTTCCCCAAAAAAATCCCCCTTATTCATCCTCCATCTTCAATATCAAAGCCAACCAGATCATTTCCACTCTTTGTTACATGTTAGGTTATTCCTCATATGAATGGGTAGATGAGCCTATTCTAGGTTTTCTATCTATATTTTCCCAAGAAGAAAGAGCCACAATTAAATTTAATTTCAATCAATTTATGGCTGATAACATTCATGATCAACTTTTTAGGTTTCTAACTAAAGGAATGTTTAGATATTCCTCAGTTATGGTTTATATGTTTTTTTTTTTTTTTTTCAGTCAGACAGGTTTACATGTGCATTTCAAAAATTAAACCAGGAAGGAAACCCATAGTTGGTGACCTCATGGACCTCATTGGTGAGGAAAAATTCAGCATAGTATAGTTTCAAAGACCTCATAGACCAATTTTATCACCCAGTGGTTTGTATGTTGAACAAAAACACAAAACCAAGAATCAATGAATAAATTTAGAGAATCATGCACCTTTCTGATCTATCTAAGACATGGGATTGGTATTTATACCAAAACCACACAGAAATAAGAGTGTATGGATGTGAGATGCCACCTTAGAGATTTCCCAAATACCTCCCCGTGAGCATATTTTCACTAGAATACATAATACAAATGGTGAATTCATATGACATCCACTTTGTTGTAGTAAAGAAGAAGAAAAAACTCATATCAATACCCATATTGGGCCTTTCATCTACAACAACAGATCAGTAGGATAAGAGGAAGATAACCTCTTGAAATAGATGAGGTTTACTCATAGTTCATCTTGGGCTTATGAACCATTTGGTTTCATCTCAGAGCTTAGATTCAAACAAAGGATCACTCCTTATGCTCACACATAGAAGCAAGAAGTGGAGAAGTATATGAACCAGACATAATGGAAAGAAAACACATTTCTAGAAACAAAGGAACAACCTTCCCCTCTCATTGCTTCACATACCAGCACACCTCAAAATAAAATAGAGAAGAGAGAAAAAAAAAAGGTTTCTCCTTCAGTCATAGAGGTATCAGCCGAAGACTTCCAAGTGTACAGAAAGAAGGCCAAGACTAGTCATGTACATGATTTGCTCAAGGAAGGAGAAATGCAGTCCACCATAGTCATGGAGGGACCACACTTTTCAGTCATTTTAGAGATTTAGTTCATAGTGTCTACATCATGACCAACATATGAAAGACAAACAGACACTACTTTGACAGCTGAATCATCTCATGAGAAAACAAAGTCAAATATTTTTGACAAGTACAAATAGATCAAGCAAAGAAATGAGCTCCTCAACAACAACACTTATGCTCAGTTCTGGAAGCAGAACTCCATTGCTCAACATAGGCTATTGTCAACATTTTACACAGAGAGAGGAATACTGCAAATGGAATTCTTGCAAGCACAAGTTCCTCATCCTAAAACAATTGCAGACTACATGAAGACTTCCTTTGCGTTTGATGTAAAGGATGTCCATCTAGTGGAACAGATGGATATGCATAGGAAGAAAGGAGAGATGATATTATCTAACTTGAAAAACACATCAATGACTGATTCAAATTTGTAGGTGTCCTTGAAGAACATTCAGTCTGAATTGAAACTGGAGAAAATCTCTTCTTTGGCAAAGACAACAAAATCAAATCACTAGAATAATTGGTGATGAAGATTGGGTATGTCCCAACAAATGTCAAGGAAATAGAGGAGTTATTGAAGAAGAATAATTATGATATAGAATCTCTAAGAAAGCAGCTGAAGCTTCCATCTATAGAATATTCACAAGCCAAAGAAGTGGCAGAGACTGAAGGCCACAAAGAATAAATGTTGAAGCTTATCATGGAACAAAATGCACATATAAGAGAAATGGAAAAATAAATGGATAAACTGATAAAGGAAAAGGAACATAATGTGAATATGGCCATGATCCTAGTGGAGGTAGTGCCTCTGATAGGAATTAGAACAACAAAAGCATCCACATCAGCAAAAATTCCATCAGCAAATCCTATTACAGGTTTCAGATGCATCTGACAAACTTGTAAAATCCATGGAAGACATGTCCATCCAAGGGGAAGAGATCATAAAACTACAGGAAGAGATAAATAACTTGCAGGAGTTGAAGTCAATGTTCCAAGCTAGTCACTAGGTAGATATGCATAAGTATCAAAGGCTTAGTCAACAATTACAACAACTACAAAAAGAGACTATCATGGAAAAAACCATAGCCCAAGCTATGGAAAATATTTGGGTAGATATCAACAATTCAATGTCAGAAATATGGCCATCCATACAAATTATCTTCGAGAAACATGAGTTAGTACAGAATTCCATAGGAGCAATTGAGATCTTTAAGGAAGAGTTAGGAGAAAGGCCCACAAAGGCCAGTGAACTTATCAGACTTATGAACTCCAAAAACAAGCAGAAGTTAGAAGAAATATAAATTGAGGACATAACATATACCATCCTTGAGATCAAGAAGGACATGATCAAGAAAGGATTGATGTTTAATCTAGAAGAAAAGTCCCAAGTGATGGACATATGTGTGCATATATTTTTCAGTAAGTTGGAAATTCTACATAAGAAAGGTCTTCCTGGATTATTAGAACTAAATGACAAACTAATCACTCTATCTTATTACAAACAAAAGATAAGTGCAGTGGAAAAGGACAGTTCAAAGTTTGCAGGGATATAGGGAAGCATTACTGGTAAATATTTCCTAGATACATTACAGTTGGACTTGAATACTTAGCATGAGATTAAACACATATTCATCACCAATCCTACTTTTGCTAAGTATACTGAAATGGATGAGATATACATGAAATTACTAAATATTTCCATCCTAGGTAAAAAGAGGTGGGAAGACCTATGTGCACTACTTGAGTAGATACAATTTTGTTTTTCTAGTTAGCATGGAGCAGCCAACCAAAGTCAAAGAGATGAGTCACCAACCACTTCCACCAAATCAGCATAAAGGATCCGAGCAAATCAACAAATCCCTATATTTTGTGTTTTAGAGATATAGTTAGTTAGACATTCCTCCATAATATCCTGATCATTTATGAAAGGATCTGATGTAAATAGTTTTATAAATACTACTCCCTTCGAAGTATTATGGGTTGATTTTTTCACCCAGGAGCTATTGTGTAATTTTTCAAAGGATCGACCAGTAATAAAATAGGCTTATTCACAGGATTCTTGTGTCAGATTGTTGGTGATGTATTTCTCTCTTTGTTAAATGTTTTATCATTATCTGTAATCATTTTATTTATTTCCCATTGTAATCATTAAAATAAAGTCAAAAGAACATAATTTATTTCATATACTTTGTCTCTAGTTTTTTAATGATCTGTATGTTTTTCATTTGAAACTGAGTAATCTCTAGAGGGGCTTAGTGGGACCCTATGGGTTTTCATAGAACTTGCACCTTAGGAGAAAAAGGGGCCTGTGTAAATCGATTTGGGTTCTAGCAGGGGGGGAGAATATCTATTTTAGATCATTCTTTTGAACGATCCTAGAGAGAGGGGGTCTGCATCAAGTGGTATTAGAGCCTAGGAAAAGGTTTTTTCTGATACCATAAAGTGGTATAATAACTTAATTTCACCTGTATACAATAGGAAAAGGAGGAGACAAAGTGCTAATTCTCTATGAAGGATTGTTGCAAGTTCACAACAATCAGTAGACTTCCCAAGAGGGAAGGAAGAGGAGGAATATGACTATTGAAGGCCATAAGAGTTGTCAAGGCAAGGAACACTATCATAAAAGAAAGGCAGAGATGGATAAAGATCTCTAGGAGTTCAGAGAAGAGATCGACAGGCTAATGTTGAAGATGCAACAAGAATCCCAGGTGCATTGGAAGTATGAATGGCCAATGAAGAATAAAGAAAAATGTCCTATCCAAAAGTTGTTGGCCTGAAGGTAGCAACAGGTGTTGAGGAGGTGGCTGAGGGAATATGAAACCCTCAGTGATAAAGAGAAAGAGATTTACATTTGTGAAACGATGAGTGGAAAGAGCCTCAGTAATGAGGAGGAGAAGAGATCAGTTGATCTCATGAACTACCAGGAGGACAATGATGAAAGTTGAAATTGCTAGGTGGGAAATGAGAAGAGATCAACAATTAATCTCATAGAATTCCAGGAGGGCAGAAGTCGAATCCCAGATTGAAAGGTGGGAAAGGGAGAAGAGAAGAACTCAACTAAGATTTCATATCAGCAGGGAGTTCTTATGGAAGTGGATCAGAGGAGTGTTCTGATCATTGGGGGAATTATTCCTGCCAATTATCCCAACAGAGGCCAATGCACAAATTTCAGGTTCATCAGCAAAAAGACAACCAATTAAGAATTTCATAAAGGAGATGAAGGAGAAGGCAACAGATTCTTCCCCAGCATAAGAAGAGGAGAATTCATGTGAATTTCTCTCTCAGTGGGAGATGGACTTGAAGTTACTGGAGGATTGGTTGAACAATCTAGGACCAGAGAAGGAATGCCAGGATGCAGTCATACCAAGAGAAGATGAATTCCATCCTAAGGAGAAGCTGGAGGAAGATGGATATGTACCAGCAAAGGAACTAGAAGAAGTTGAGCTATCAGAGGAGATGGTTGGACAAAAGTCTAGTAAGCAGGCTGCAGAATCTGAATCTGCAAGGAAGTGGTAAGTCAAGGCCAAAAAAGAATAAAACAACATGGGAGATCAAGTTGATCTACCCTTTGATAAAAATGAGGATATGAAACAACAAAGAAGACTGCCAAGGAGAATCCAACCAGTAGAGCAACTGCAAGAGGAGATATATGAGATAAGGAGGTTGATGTTGAGATCAACACAGGAATTTGTCAGTAGGAGAAGGATGAACATAGGAGGACCTGCAATAGAAACATGGAAGAAGCAACAACAACAACATACCAAAGGAGCAGGTGGACAACTCCTGATCTAAAAATAGAAGGCTGACTTGTTATGCTATGCAAGCACCCTCTACTTCATTAAAAATAAACTTTACAGGACCTTGCTTCGTGTGTTAAAATATGCAAGATAGTTTATGTGCCAAATATATGTATCTTCTTCTAAATGCTTAAGTGTGAGGAATTGTTCTTTTAGATGGTTAAATATGTACTTTAAATAAATACACAACAACATAACTTGTAGAAAATAAACCATCAAACTCACAACAAGAACAACATGATAAAGGAGTTCACCCCTCTCCGGGCTACATCTCCTCGAGCCTCCATCAATGGACTTGGCTCTTTGGGATTAATTTGTCAAAAGTTATTTTAAAAGATGCTTCTCAACTCCAATGGAAAAATAAACTATACCATTGGGATCATAACACATAAAAACCCCAAAAATGACTAATAGAACTCTGAAAACGGATCATGGCTCATCCGGGCATGACCTCTTCTACATGTGGCCATAAGCTTCACTGAGCTTCTCTTTGGAAAAAAGACCTATAAAAGTCCTCAAAATCCGCTGAAACCTATCCCAATGTGTTCAGAGCATAACAATTAGCCAAAAATGATTATTCATTCACAAAAACCAAACATAGGCTCACCAAAACATGTCCTCAATCAATGAGGGCTTCAAGCTCCCTAGAGCTTGCTGAAACTTCAATGGCTAAAAACTTGCAAAATAAGTCTTCAAATGGACTTGATAATAGTTCCAATGGATTTCGGACGTCCAAAAACCCCTAGATGGGCTTTTACGACACCTCAATCGTCAAAAAAATGAGAAAGATAGGCCTCCTGCCATCCTCTTCCTTCAAGTTTGTTGGCTCTAGTTCGCCAAAACGCACCTCTGTGTGCTTGAACCCAGAACACACTCCAAATTTGTGTTTAAACCCAGCACACACGCATAACCAAAAAATGGTCCAAACTGTAGGACGATTAGGGCGCACCCAACCCCTAACCGCCTAACTCTCGGTCACCAGAGTCACCATGTGACCACGTGCTCAAATAAAAAGGGTTGAGTTTACAATGGCAAATGGAATAATGACAAGTGGCGGTGAACGGTTGGTGGGAAAAACCGTTTGAAAAACCAACCCAACTCCCGTGCTTTTGGTTGTGGTCACGTGTTTGCGGGTCGTGTGACCGGGGGCTAGGGCTCCATTCATAATACAAAAACTTGCGCGCTCATTTAAAATGGTGGTCATATGTAAAACGCAATACAACCGTGGCTTAAACCTCAACACAAATCCTGCGCGATACATATATATATATATATATATATGGTCACATAACAAGTGATATGACCACGGTTCGGGGCTAAGCCCCGGCCCGACCCCCCGCCAAACTTTACAATTTGCAAATTTAAATACAATCAAACTCGTATACATTACAAGTCAGAACCGATGGTCTGTTGGTCGGATGGTCCTTGCGAAGGTGCTTAAGTGGTGGGGAGGTCCGGGGGTCGAACCCCATAGACTCCGATAAAATTTTAATAAACAAACCATTAGCCAATAAAGGGGTGCCACGTGGCATCCCATGACTGGGCCATGTGGCACCTTACCATTTGCCAAAAACATGCCACGTGTCGCATTACTATTAGACCACATATGACAATATATGACTACCACATCACTAGCTTCCCTGTCAGCATACTTCATGCCACATCACCTGTACGACGTCTACCACGTCAGCCTGTACGAACTGCCCAGTCAGCGTCCTTTTTTTTTTGTCTGTTTGACGATTCAAACAGATTGCTATATCTCTCGCTCCCGAAGTCCGTTTGAGATGAAACGAGTTGTGTTGGGTTTGTGATGACGAGAGATACGCTCTTGTTTGTTTTGAGGAAATTCTGAGAATGTTGATTTTTGAGCTAAAATTTGACCCCTGGTCCAGATTTTGATCACACCTTCCCACTGAAAGGCTTTTGGACCCACAAAAGATTATGATTATCTGTCTGAGCTCCAATACTCTTTGTCTTTCAAGTTCTATCAACCAATTCTACTTGAAAAGTCTTTTCGACAATCACCTGGATACCTTGACATGCCTTGCACTGCAACTAGCTATGTCCTTCAACCACTGCTCTCTGGCTGCTGCTGACCCACTGTTCTCTCTGTTCTTGGAAGACTACCAACTTTCCCACTAAGAATCAAGTCCCTCTTTCGAACTCTTTGGCGTCAACACAATCAACTCTCCAATGGCTGCAAAAACTTTCCTGCGACATCTTGTCACAAGCCAAGAAAACCATCAATCTTGAAAACAAATTATACAAGACTGAAAAATGATGCCAAAAAAATATTTTCTTCTTAAACAAACTGTCACATCATGTACTTCATCAAAGAACATGGTGTTTTCCTGCATCTTGGTGTACTCAAAATCAACTTACAAGTCAACAAACACCATCGACTAAACACAAGTCGAAAAACATGATCGACACAACATAGTAGTCAGACAATCATCAACACCAATCGAGACTCATTTGAAACATCTCTACCTTCCGAAATGACAAGTCGACAAACATGATACACAATCATGTTACAATCATGAATCACTCATGATGAACCATCACTAGGTTCACTGCTTACACATATATAAAAACAAATGCATGTGCATGACTCTTCAACTCTCCTTCCAGTACAAACATAAGTACATAAACCCAAAAACATGTGGGTAAATAAGAGTTGAAATGAAAAAGATAAATGGCTGCAACAAGTGAACATCATATCCATCTTTTACATCCTCCTGGCGAATTTATGCAACAACAAAAATACCTTCAAAATCAATTGCATTCACATGCAACTTGCATCATGCAAGTTGTGATAAACTGCTGCAACTTATCATGCTTTCCATAAATGCACACATAATGCTGAAAAGTTCATTTACAATAGAAAAATGCAAGCCTCACTTGCTCAAGAAATCCAACCATTTCTTACCAAGCCAACTCAACGGTGACTTTTTCTGCTGAACATCGTCCTCTTGTGAATCATCTTGACTCACATCGATGATGGAATCTCCTCTTCCATTCTTGCCAATCTCTTTATCCATCTGCTTCTTGTGTTGTGGATGAGTGGTTGGATGCAATGTCCAACATTGGTCAATGAGATGACCCCGCTTCTGATAATGAGTGCAAATCTTTTGCATCCTCTTTTCACGTTGTCTTTGCTTATAAAGTTTCCTGAAAGTGGTTAATCTTTTCCAACATTTCAAAACATGATGGTTATATAAACCACAATATGTACATGGATTCTTTCTTCCATTTTTACATACAAATTTATCATGCTTAACATAATCAAAAGAAACTGAATGATAAGCATAATTATACCTTGAACATTCACCTTTATCGCCTTTTTGAGGAGGTGAATCTAAAGAGTTACAAGCTCTCCTTTGAAGACCATCAATAGTGTTCTTGTCCTCATCACTGTCACAACTCTTTCGTTTCACACATTTCCATTCATCTTGAACACAAACCTTGCATGCTAGAGGGATTGAACTTTCAACAAAAGTTCTTGAACTTTCACCTTTAAAGCCTTCTTGAGGAGGTGAACTTGAAACAAAATTTGTGCTTGGAACTTTTTCCCTTGTCTCCTCAACTTTGGAATTTGCTCCATCTTTCCGTGCATATCCAAGACCACAATACTTGGGTCTCTCTTCAACAACAATAGGCTCAACAATGCCTTGTGCATGCTTTCCTAAACCTCTACCTTCATAGCCCATTTTTAACAATAACTTGGACCCTATTCCTCTTGTGTGCTTTTCAAAAACACCAAAACATTCATCTTGAGAGGAATTAGAAGATAAACTAACATTGCATACCTTATGTTCATGGATGTACTTGGTAAGGGTTTCCTTTTCCTCATGGAGTTGAATCTCCATCTCATGCAACCTTTGAAGAAGCTGGTCTTTCTCCTTCTTCATGGCCTTCAACTGCTCTTCAAGGGAAATGCTCTCCTTATCTTCACACATATCTTTCATCAAATATCTCATGGTTATAATTTCCTTCAACAACTCTTTGTCAAAGAACTTTGATTTTGAAGATATATGAAAACTATCAATGCTTGAAGCTTCCTCCATCCTTGCAAGATATCAAACTTCAACACAAAACTTGCACAATACCAACAGCTCAATATCAAGCTATCAATGGCAAACACATGAGAAAAACAAACTATGCTCTGATACCACCTAATCTCAAAATAGAAGGATGACTTGTTATGCTATGCAAGCACCCTCTACTTCATTAAAAATAAACTTTACAGGACCTTGCTTCATGTGTTAAAATATGCAAGATAGTTTATGTGCCAAATTTATGTATCTTCTTGTAAATGCTTAACTGTGAGGAATTGTTCTTTTATATGGTTAAATATGTACTTTAAATAAATACACAGCAACATAACTTGTAGCAAATAAACCATCAAACTCACAACAAGAACAACATGATAAAGGAGTTCACCCATCTCCGGGCTACATCTCCTCGAGCCTCCATCAATGGACTTGGATCTCTGGGATTAATTTGTCAAAAGTTCTTTTAAAAGCTGCTTCTCAACTCCAATGTAAAAAAAGACTATACCATTGGGATCAGAACACATAAAAACCCCAAAAATGACTAATAGAACTCTGAAAACGGATCATGGCTCATCCGGGCATGACCTCTTCTACATGTGGCCATAAGCTTCACTGAGCTTCTCTTTGGAAAAAAGACCTGTAAAAGTCCTCAAAAGCCTCTGAAACCTGTCCCAATGTGTTCAAAGCATAACAATTAGCCAAAAATGATTATTCATTCACAGAAAACAAACATAGGCTCACCAAAACATGTTCTCAATCAATGAGAGCTTCAAGCTCCCTAAAGCTTGATGAAACTTAAATGGCTAAAAACCTGCAAAAGAAGTCTTCAAATGGCCTTGATAATAGTGCCAATGGATTTCGGACGTCCAAAAACCCCTAGATGGGCTTTTACGACACCTCAATCGTCAAAAAAATGAGAAAGATAGGCCTCCTGCCATCCTCTTCCTTCAAGTTTGTTGGCTCTAGTTCGCCAAAACGCACCTCTGTGTGCTTGAACCCAGAACACACTCCAAATTTGTGTTTAAACCCAGCACACACGCATAACCAAAAAATGGTCCAAACTGTAGGACGATTAGGGCGCACCCAACCCCTAACCGCCTAACTCTCGGTCACCAGAGTCACCATGTGACCACGTGCTCAAATAAAAAGGGTTGAGTTTACAATGGCAAATGGAATAATGACAAGTGGCGGTGAACGGTTGGTGGGAAAAACCGTTTGAAAAACCAACCCAACTCCCGTGCTTTTGGTTGTGGTCACGTGTTTGCGGGTCGTGTGACCGGGGGCTAGGGCTCCATTCATAATACAAAAACTTGCGCGCTCATTTAAAATGGTGGTCATATGTAAAACGCAATACAACCGTGGCTTAAACCTCAACACAAATCCTGCACGATACATATATATATATATATATATATATATGGTCACATAACAAGTGATATGACCACGGGTTGGGGCTAAGCCACGGCCCGACCCCCCGCCAAACTTTACAATTTGCAAATTTAAATACAATCAAACTCGTATACATTACAAGTCAGAACCGGTGGTCCATTGGTCGGACGGTCCTTGTGAATGCGCTTAAGTGGTGGGGAGGTCCGGGGGTTGAACCCCACGGACTCCAATAAAATTTTAATAAACAAACCATTAGCCAATAAAGGGGTGCCACATGGCAGCCCATGACTGGGCCATGTGGCACCTTACCATTTGCCAAAAACATGCCACATGTCGCATTACTATTAGACCACATCTACCAATAGATGATTGCCACATCACCAGCTACCCTATCATCGTACTTCATGCCACATCACCTGTACGACCTCTGCCACGTCAGCCTGTACGGACTGTCGAGTCAGCATCCTTTTTTTTGGTATGTTTGACGATTCGAACAGATCGCTATATCTCTCGCTCCTGACGTCCGTTTGAGACGAAACGAGTTGCATTGGGTTCATGACGACGAGAGCTATGTTCTCGTTCATTTTGAGGCAATTCCGATAACATTGATTTTTGAGCTAAAATTTGCCCCCTAGTCCAGATTTTGATCAACTCCAGAGAGAAGTTTGGGATTCAGGAGGATTTCAAAAATAGAGTAGAGGAGCTCATGATTTTACCAGAACTAGAGTATGATGTAGGAGCATCTCTCCACCTCAAAAAGTGTCAACTATTTAGCACATCAAAGCGTATTCAATAAGGGGAGAGGTGCAGGCCCTCTCGTTTTCATCCAATTTTTAAATTTTAAATGTAATATTAAAAGGAATTAAATGTTGTAAGGATGGAAGAGACAAGTTGATGCCTTTGTAGATGCAATAGATAGAGTGGACTTTAATGAGGTCTGAGTTGTACAGATCTCGAGCATCACCTCAAATATGAATTTTTCATGGTCATTCAATGTAATAAGCCTTAGTAGATAGGAATTGTAATGGTGATTAGACACCACTCGTGTAGTTGGAGGGAAAGACTCAATGATAAAGAGTTTTAACATATTCCCAGCAAAGGTTGTTTAAAGTTGATGAAAAAACATTGCAAGCCAAGAGGAGAGAAGAGATGAGACTCTGTTGTAGTACAATATTTTGTGCACATATTGTAATTGGCATTCACATTAATACAAAAGATAAGATTTCACTGTTTATGAGTTTCTCTATGGTGAATGTGTGTTTTATGAATGTCATTTGTGTGTTTATGTGTGAATATGTTGTAGATGTATGATATAGTTTCATCTGCATGGATAATATAGACTTCTCTATATTTGTGATTTTGTTGGATTATTTATGGGTTCTTTAGGCTAGTGAAGGCAGTGCATGACTGAGTATTTAGAACTATGTGAGCCAGCGCAAGGAGTGCATATCTGAATTTTATTTCTGATTTCATAGGATAACATGACAAGTAGGCACACTAGGATAGTATCAAACTCAAGAGGAAACTGAGGGTTACTGAACACCTTGGAGGAGAAACTATGCAGAGAAGGTGCAAAAGACATAGGTTTTGAATTCTCTATAGAGATCTTCCAGGTGGGCATTGAATGGGTGCAAGGAGTGCATAAGAGAAATTTGTTTCAAGTTCAGAGAGAAGAGTGTCAAGGAGAATACACTACAGAGTTGTTTAACACTCTATAATATCAACAAGGAGTTCTTTGAGAAAGTGCAAGGAGTGAACATAACCAACAAGTTCTGAAGTGTTGGATAAGTTGAAGAAAATAGAGTTGTTGAACACTATGTAGGAGATATCTGCAAGTGTGCCTTGAGAATATGTGGGAAATGCATCAGTGAACCTAATGGACTCAGGATTCAGGAGAAGACCCATTCAAGGCGTGCACTAGGCCAACACTTAGACCAGTGTTGAGGAGTTTTGAGGACTTCATACAGGTAAGTGAAAAGTTGCATGCAGAGTGCAAGTGTGCATCGGGGCCAAGGTCATCTTAAGGTTACAAAGCTCAAGGAGGGATAGGGTTCCCAGAAGCACAAGTCGAGACCCAACAATCGGGTTCGTAGGAGAAGGTTCAAGGGAAAAAACCTTTGAACACTTATAATTCTTCCAATTAGGGAGAAGGAAGAAGATCAGGAGTTGGAGCAACAACAACCTTAGATTAGTTGCAAGGAGGATATCTGGACCACCGAATTCTACATCCAGACAACCAAGGGAGCAGGTCAAGGAGAAGGATATATCCTAGCAAACAAATATTAGTGTGAAGGACAAACATACATTGGATCCAGGTAAAGTGCACAAGACTTAAACCCTTTGTAAGCGCACAAGAGTAAGGACTCGCTGAAGTCCCGAAGTGGATTGGGACCATCCATCATCAAGAGAGACATATGTTGGGAGATCTGAGACACCAAAGTGGAAGTGCTTGAGGAGTTCTCGGATAAGTAAAGTGTGAGATCGCCAAGGCTCTGAATCCCAAAGCTCATCCTAGTTTTTGGTGTTGGGAGGGACACGTGTCAGCAGATTTGAAACTCCAGGGAAAGGTCACTCTGGGAAATTTTAGTTGAGGAATGTGAAAAACTCTCAAAGCTCTGAAGCTTGGAGAAGATCCTAATTGTTGATCGAGACGAGACACATGGCAGAAGATCTGAGACTCCAGAGGAATTTCACTCCAGGATATTTGAGAAGCAGTGGTTGTAGAAAAGTCAAATCTCGAAGTGGCAAAGTAAATATGGATTGTTGGATCCAGAAGGGTATGTGGAGGAGATCCACATACTTCAAAGAAAAACAATTCAGGGAAAATTTTGTGTTGAGTATCCAAAACTCCTGAAGCCCGAAGTAGTAGAGAAGATCTTGGACATTGATCGCCAGGAGGCACGTGGCGTCTGATCATGAAGTATGGAAGGTAGGAAATCCAGGAGACAGCGAGTGAAAAAAGGTGAAGAACTCCCAAAGTCATCGGGAGCCGGAGAATATTTGGGTCGTTGATCCTATATGGATAGGTGTCATCAGATCCTAAACTCTGAAGCATAAGTAATTCAGAGAATTCAAAGTATGAAGGAGAAAGAAATATTGAAGGTCAAAGTCCGAAGTTCATTTGAGTTATCGGATCAAGAGGGACATGTTTCAGAGAATCCCTCACTTCAGAGATCGTACACTTTGGAGGAAAGTGGATACTGGTGAAGCCAGAACTCCTGAAGGTTGAATTGTCCGATTCAATCATGGTCGTCGATCTGAGAAGGACGCGTGTCATCAAATATTGGAATCCGAAAGTGTGCATTCAGAAAAGAAAAGGAGGAAGTGAAGTCGTTGACCATAATTTTTTTGATGCTCCAAAGGTAAGAGCCCATCCTAGCCGTCAGTTTCTTGGACACGTGGTGCTAGATCTATCACTCTGATGATAGAACACTTCAAGGAAATTGTAGAGTAAATTCCTGAAGGTCACAAAGTCCTGAAGGTCGGAGTCAACAAGAGTCATTGATGAATGGAGGGAAACATGGAGCATGGAGATTTACTCTAGGGAATAGTCACTCTCGAAGAAGTAAAGTGTGAAGGCACGAGGACTCCTGAAGTCCGAAGTCATGAAGTCATCTCAACCGTCCATTGGGGAGGGACGCATGGCACAATATCTATCAGTTCGGAGAAAATTCACTCCCAGAGAAAGTGAATTTTTTTGGAGCCAGAACTCCCGAAGGCCAAAGTGTTGGAGTTCATCAGAGTCATCTGTCAGCAAAGGATAGGTGTCTAGAGATCCTTCACTTCAGAGGACATCCACTTCAGAGAAAGTGGCGTCGTGTGGATTGGAAACTCCTAGAGGGTGAAGCGTCAAAGCCAATCATGACCATTTAATAGAGGAGGATGCGTGTCGCCATATCGACCACTCCGGAGGTTGATCCTTCAAAGAATTTGCTAGCAGAGAATCGATCGAAGCCAAAATAGATTTGAGCCATTGGAGGCCGAGGACACGTGTCGTCGGATTGTAAAATTCAGAGGTTTATCACTCTAGAGGTTTTGTGGAGAGGTGGTTTGGAATTTCCAGAAGCATTGGAGCTCGAAGTTACTGTGGGTCGTTGATCCCAAAGGGGAGCGTGAACCTTTGATTGGAAAGGGGACATGTGGAGGATGGATGTTTAGTCCATTAGAAAACTACTTCAAAGGATTTGTGGAGTGTGCATGTGGATTTAGTCAAAGCCCAAATTGTTGAAGGAGGAGACTGGGCCATATATCCCAGTGAGGAACGAGGACCATTGATCTTGTTTCTATGGTTTCAGAGGACTGTGTCTCTCTTGGAGCACAACAAATGATAAAGGAGTTCACCCCTCTCTTGGGTTACATCCCCTGGTCTAGCTTCCAATGGATCTTTTATAATCTTTTCTCAAAGTGATAAAAAAAAGTTCTTTACAGTGCTCAAAATGCCAAATAGATGGCCCCAATGGCTCTAGAACCTCCAAAAACCCCTAGCTGGGCTCTTTCTGCACCTGGTTTGGCCAAAAAATTAAGAAGTTACACCTCTTGGAAGTTTTCCCCTTCAAGCTTGTTGTACCTACTCGCAAAATTGCACTTTGTGTGTCCCTAACCCGACCTATGTGTGTTTTCCATGCCAAAACCTAGTACACACAACAATCCCACAAAACGAGAGGAATTGTAGGACCATTTGTGTCGGCCCCCAATCCTTGGTGGAGAACCTGATCATATGGCTCCATGTGGCCAACGACATAATTGTTGGTGTGCCCGTCGACTAGCTCCTTTGCGCAAACATGTGGTCGTATGGCATGGTTATATGGCACCATTTCTATGCCTTACGGGTTAAAGAATCATGGGCCAATAGATCTGCACCAAAGGTCATGTCAAACGAATGTATGGTGTATTCTCTGGGGATATACAATGGAGGATTCTGCGCACTCCATCGTTGAATGAACAGACGTATGGTGTACTATAGACCGAGGGCTGGAGCCTAACCCTGGCCTTTTCCTTCATCAACCGAACATTTATTTTAATTCAAGTAAATTGTAAATGGTATGTGGTTAATAACTATGGCATAGGAAGGTTGGTGGCCCGACCTATGCAGATACTTTGCCACTGCCCATGAGGTCGAGAGTTTGACCCTCACAAACTACCCCAATTTTATATCAACTGGAGGGGTTCCATGTGGCACCATATCACCTTCCCCCAAGATGACATGCGTCATCCATCTATTGGTCCTTGTACCTTGCCACATAGCCTTCCCAATCAACATGCCAACTCAGCACTTTGCACAATGTCCAGTCCATGTCACCTGCCACGTGTGGGTCCATACCCTTCCATGTCAGCACTGTACGGAATGTACAATCATCAAAAATTTATCTATTTGGAAAAATGGACAGAACACGATATCTCACTCATACGATGTCTTTTTGAACCTGTTCAAGTTGCATTGGGATCGTGAGGATGAGTCCTACACACGTGTCTGTTTTGAACCAATTTCGATCACTTTGATTTTTAAGAAAAATTTGATCCCCTGGATCACACCTCCCCATTGGGAATATTTTGGACCTCTAAATGACTAATTTTAGTTAATATGAAGATGACAGTACAATTTCCTCACCTTTCCAACCTCATTTCGTCTAGCCTTGCTTGGATTTGGTCCTTTATGACCAACACGAAACTTGTCATGTCTTGTCATGTACTTGCCTTGTCTCTTTTCCAACTGTTCTTGAACAGTTTGATGCACAAAATGAACTTGCTCAATGAACTTCTTGGCCTTGTCAACATCACTATGACCATCAATAGCCACATCTTTCCCAAAGATAAAATCTAAACGATATTTTGGAAAATAGCCAAAACATGCTTCAAATGGAGGTGTCTGACACAATGAACACTTAACCCAGTTATAAGCATGCTAAATCTAGTGTAGATGCTCATCCCAAAACTTAGGATTCTTTCCTTGCAAACTAACCACTATCTTTCCTACACCAAAATGGCCAGCAACAAGAGAATAATGTGCTTCCCTTATCATGTTGACTCCTTCCCCCTGTAAAAAACATATATTGCCAAGATACAAAAGTTTACCATTCACATAGGAATCCAATTCCTCAACTTGGTTAGTATGACACAAAGTTGCATAAACATCTTTGAAAACAGTATCTAAATCATATTGTTCAACATAACTCTCATGCATGATAGGATTATACCTAAAAATAATTGGAGCACTAACAATAGGCCTAGTAAGCATATCAACAACTTTGTCATAAATGTATTTCTTATACCTTATCACCAAGTGGAATACATAGATTGTCAAGGCATGGAATGGAACTTTCTTTTCTTTCAAATCTTTCTTCCATGTCTCTCCTTCAACAATCACATTTGTGGTCTTGTTCAAGGCTCTAAAATCTACCCACATACCCCATATACAATCTTTCTTTTGTACCAAATCAATTGGTGACCTGCATGGAGACATGCTTGGTTTGATGACCCATTGTCAAGAAACTCTTGGGCTTGATTTATGATTTCAACATTCTCCATGATTGACATCCTGCACATGTCAATGTTTGGAACAGGACCATCTTGTTGCAGTTGAATCTCATGTTGGATACCCCTTTTAGGAGGCAATCCCTTTGGTTCCTAAAACATCTCAACATTTTCATTAACAACCTCATATACATCAGATTGTAACTTTGCATCAAATCCTTGGAAAAATTATTCTTCCTCATTGTCTTTGGGTTTAATCATCAAAAGTACAAGGTTCTTACTAGCATTGACTAATCTCTTCATTTTTCTAGCATTTGTAAGTGAAAAATGTTGATTAAGGTTGGTTGTGATTGATGTCAACTCTTGAAGAAAGATCCATAGCACAAAGTTTTGGGCAATGGACCCAATAGTGTTTGATGTAAATATGACTCATTATTGTTTTTTCATGGTTGATAAGAAGTAAATATGGATGAACTCCAAAGTGGTCCCCTTATGGTGAAAGCCCTCACGGGAAGACGCTTTGTGGAGTAAGAGAACCC
>ML779353.1:535015-552104 GCA_009831015.1 Picea engelmannii
CCCGATTTGGGTTTCCACGTAAAACACTGGTGTACTGTGTATGTGTATGATTGTTCATTTGTTCATTTGTTCATTGCTTATTTACTCTGCAGTTATTGGATAATAATGCTTCATTGATATAGCACTTGGATTATATGGTTAAATTTCTCTATTACTGATTCACCCCCCCTCTCAGTAATCCAACAAAAAATTCATCTTCTTTGTATGTGCTCTAACAATGTACTCAACTCCATTTTTGAACAAATGATATTTGTTGTCATGTCGATGAAATATGGATCTCCTATCATATAAATATGGGCTTCCCAACACAATACCACAAATATCCGATGGAATAACATCAAGCTCTACCACATCTATATAGTTTGCAGTGATGGAAAATCTAAGTTTACACCTTTCCACATGCAATTTGGCATTGTCATATCTCCATCCTAGAGGGTAAGGTTTAGGATGTGGAGTAGTTTCCAAATTCAATTTCTTGACAGTGTCTTCAGAAATGAGGTTTTCTTGTGATCCTGTATCAAATAGAGTATCTATATTGGTATGTTTTGAATTTACCCTTATGTGAAACAACTATATTCTCTCTTTTTCATGTTGAGTTACATTAAGGATACTACTACTTGAAGAACTAGTACTTTGTTGTTAGCCCCATACGATTTCGTTATTTGAACAAGAAATTACACTTCCTGTAGTTGCCTTCACCTCATCTTGTAAATATTATCTTTTGAGATGATTACTAGATCTAGCAAAGATATTCATTAATTATTTAAAGTTTTCATTTTCATTTTGTTTTCAGGATTGATTGATGACTGAAAGCATGAATCAATACATGAAAACCTAGCTTGGTATTATTTTTATTTCTTATACAAGGTTTTCTTTTAAGAGTCATCATGCTTATATCCAATATTTGAATGACTCATTTTTGAATGTTTTGGGGTGTTGATATAATTATATGGTTAGAATATTTGCATTTAATTTATGAGGAGTTTTGTTTTAAAATATTTTTGAACCCTTTGCAAACACTATGGTTGTGATGATAGTCATGGAAATTAATGCACAACTACCACACTCTGTACTTGAATTAGCTTGTTGGCATAGTGAATTAATGAACCTATCATTTCAGGTATAGGTTGTCAACTTTGTATGACAAACCCTATGACGAAACCCTTAATGTTCATGCTATGATAACACATAACCTTCGTTATGGTTAGTTCCCCTTCATCTATTTGGATTTGTTCCTATCTCTCTTACAATCCGAACCCAAAACTATTTATGAGTCACCCCTGTTACATACTAATCGCATTCGTAATGGCCCCTGTTGTGCGTTTGGAGCCCAATGGTTGTCAGGCATTTCTATCACATGACGATGAAGTCGACGATTTAAAAATTTAAGGCTGGGATTCCTTCCTTAGAAGGTTCGAAGGTCATAACCTTTAGGTATCAAGGGATTTTGCACAGACTTTCGATGGGTACAGAGTGAACGTTGGTATTGATACCTAGTTGGAGGTAACCGAGGAGTTTTTGAGTGAAGCCATAGGACTACCATCCATCGGCGAGAAATGGTTCAAAAACTCAAAAATTCAAGAAGTACCTTGGAGCCTCTTCATGACCTTTAGGAAAATCAATATATGCGAAAAAGGTATCCCTATTTATTTGGTTAAATATAGGTGGCATGGCCTTCTATTAATCCTCAAACAATTTGTGACCTGTGAGGGTCGTTATGTTTTATTTTTCCTCTATCATATATGAATATTGATGCATTTCATTGGTTTCCAATTCAACATGCCTTTATATCTATTGAGAAGCCTCTACAAAATGTCTAAAAGGTATAAGAGACAGAGCCTCGACTCTAGTCATTTCCACCACGACTTGATTAAAATTCTATTGATTCACCATTTGAAAACTATGGGCCACTGTTGGGAGGGATTTTTAACGTGAAATGGTTTTCTTACGGTCGTTCCTGTTGAAATCCCTAATTTGGATGAGCCATTGATAAAAAAATAGCTTGACATCCCAATTAATGAACCAGACTCTCTTAACAGAAACGCTCTAGACGAGACAAGGCCAAGTCAGTCTTCACATGAGCAAAATGTTGTTGAGTCTGAGTTAGATAAACCTCTTGTGCCTAATTTTGATGTTGTTAAGAGTGTTACTGTGAATCCCGATGTCAAAAAATATTGTAAACAAACGAAGCAAAAACACACAACCCTAGGGTTTAAAAACAAAAGAGCAGGTCATTTTATTTTGAGGAATCAAAATGACGCTCATTTGAGCTCGATCAGCTTGATTGAGGTTGTTGGCAACGGAAGTCACTCCTGGATTGCTTGCAGGAGCAAAGCTCGACGCCCATCAGTTTATGTCATGGTTTGTGTATGGAAGAGGTGATCGAATGGAAGTAAACTCGGACGATATTGTTTCGACTCTGAAACTAGGCCAGGCATGCATGGGTAGGTGAGGTCTTGGACATACTTCAGAAAGTGAGTTGTAGTAAGGGTGAGTAAGGGGGAAGACTTGTATCAGAGAGATGCAAAGGTCTGTTGTCAACATCAGGTTTCTAGTAGACTATAGGAGAATGAATTTAAACACGAGATCATCTTACATTCAAATGCAGAAAACCAGGGAATACAATAGTGTCACAATAAAACCTTTATCATAACACAACTGCAATAATTCATGTGAATCAGTCAATCATGAACTCCCTCAGTATGAGATGAAAACTAGATGAAACAGGGAAACCATCTTTCATAAAACAAGAAATCTTACATACAGATGCATAACCAGAAAACTAGAGCGTCTGTTAAAACATTACAATCGGGAGCTTTGCTCTACCATCGATACTTACAAAATACAAAAAATGAGCCTATATACTTAGGAAAATTCTCCTAACAGAGGCGTGCCCAGTCACCCAGGGCTCGGTGTCTTTTCAGTCAAATTCGTACTGAAATCCTTCTTCACGCGCCACCTTAACTGCGCATGGCTCCTGTAAGGAGGGTAGCTGAGCCATTAAGTGTCGAGCTAGCATGTGCAGACTTCTCTGTCTCTTCGAATACTTCAGCATGGCTTCTTTGGAAAAAAAGGTACACAGGACCCCTTCGAGAAGACCGCTTGCCAGACCGTCCATATCTCACACTTAATGAATGAAGGGAGGTTTCAACCACCCGTTCATGCCTTCATTTACTCCAAGTGAGACACAGGATTGAGGTCGGATCCGATGGTGCCTGGAGGTCGTGATGATATCCTCTGTAACTGAACTCAGTGCCTTTGGCCCCTCTATCACAACTCTCTTTGTCTCCCAAGTGACCACGGGCTATGACCCTGTGCTTACTCCCAAAGGTGTTTTCGGTGTTCGTGGATATGAAGGGGCTGATCCATGCTTCTTGAAATCGCGATGAGCGAAACGCTGAGATGGCTTAATCTGGTGTCACACGTCCTTCAAATCTGACGGTCCTAAATTCACCCGACGCTGCTGCGGGCCCCAGGTCCTGGACGCTCTCGTCACTTCGTGCATCGGGGATATGAAGGAGCTGCTTCTTGCACTTCGAAATCATGATGGGCGAGAAGGTGGGGAGCCTAATCACGCACCAGGTGTCCCCTTTAGATGGACAACTGAGACTGCTCCTCGATATTGTGGGCCTGCCTTTGGGTGCTTTCGGCGCTTCGGAGTTCATGGATAGGAAGGAGCAAGTCTTCCTGCTGTGAAATCATGATGGGCGAGAGGCCAGGAGGACCCAATCGCGCACCATGTGTTCATCCAGGATGAACGACTGAGATCACTCTCGGCGCTTTTGGGCCCATCTCATCGAATGATAAACATTAGCGCCCCTCCTTTAGGTCTACTCCTTTGTGACCAGGCGCCAAAACCATGAGCCTAATTCTGGGCGCTTTCGGCATTTCGGGATTCAAGGTTTTGAGAGGTGAAATGATGAGGAGCGCCTACCCCTCGAACTCTCGAATGCCAATGTGACACGGATGTACGCCGTACATCCTTCAGATGAATGAACCAGATAACATTCGTCATTATAAAGGGGGCTACCCCCATTCACAGGCTCTCTTGATGTGACCTGGTGCTAGGACCGTGGGCTTGGCTCCAAAGGTGCTTTCGGCGTTTCACTGATCGACGATTTCAGCTGTAAAGAATGGGAGGCTCCTTGTCTCTTGAGATGTTGATCCCCAAAATGCCGACTATCTGCCACCTGTCTCAACTAGATCGGATGACCTAGATTTGCCTTGAACTATTGGCGCTACACTTCGTGTTAAATCCCAGAAAAATCGGCAGCCCCGAAATCCTGATGATCGTCGATTCGCTTTGCAGTTGAATCTCAGCGGCTGACAACCAACACTTCGCCCACTCGCTTGACTTGTGATCAGAAAAGAGATTCTCCCGTTTTGCGTTGGGTCGCTTCTCACATAACCTGCAGACCTGGGTGTATTTGAGCCCCAAGACAAATAATGTCGCTAACATTAGGCTCCATGGGGGATAGAGTCGTCCCTGTGATGCTCTAAGAACTCATTCTGCAATTTCAGTGCCTTGCTATTGGGCTATGGAGTCTTTTACTAAGCCGAAAATATACAAATAGAAAATGAATAAAGAACTAAAGGATAATATTTACAAACAAAGGAGTCGTCTAAGGCTCAAACAAAAAATTTCTTTAGAAAATGCCCATTTACTGGGCTGTTGAAAACCTCTTCGCCCTATAGATCGTGCAACTGGTATGTGTTGTTTGAGAAGACCTCAGAGATTCTGAAGGGGCTGATCCAGAGGGCATCAAACTTTCTATGTTTTCCCTTATCTTGTCTGGGTGCATCCCACTTAAGTACCAAACCCCCAATCTTGAACTCCTTCTTCCTGAACTTCCTGTCAAAAGCCTGTTTGACCCTTTGCTGATGACTATGAGCGGTGTCCCTCACCTGTTCCCTGATCTGTTGTACTTCTACTATCTGATGAATCCTTCTGATCATATGATCCGACTCTCCTTCATAATCTTTAAAGAACTTCTCCACAGGTAAGGCAAGCTGAGTGGGAAAAACCGCCTCTGCTCCGTAAACCAGCTGAAAAGGCGAGGTGCCTAGGATTTATTCATTGTCACTCTATCATCCCATGAAGAAAATTTCAACTTTGACTCCCAGGCCCTTTTTTTGTCCTCCAATAGTATTTTGATGATCCATATCAGTCCCTTGTTGGAGGATTCGGCTAAACCATTGCCCTGGGGATAGTAGGGGGTGGAGTGAATTAGCGAGATTTGGAACTGCTCACATAACTTAATAAGAGGCTCAGATTTGAAAGAAGTAGCATTATCAATTATGATCCTACTGGGACAGCCAAATATGGCTATGATATCCTTCAGGAAGCTGATAATTACTTTGTGGGATGTACTTCTGGTAGGGACAACTTCTATCCACTTGGTGAAATAATCTGTTGCAGTGAGGATCCATCTGTGCTAGCCACTTGAGGGAGGATGAATTTCCCCGATAAAGTCTAGCCCCCACTACTGAAAAGGTGCTGAAGCTATCACAGGCTTCAGTGGCAGTGGCCCAAGCTGCTGTTTCCCTGAGAACTTTTGGCATTTGATGCAGGCCCTGATTTCTCTGCTTACATCAATGAATAAAGTGGGCCAGTAATACCCAACCCTGAGGATTTTGTGAGATGTGGTCTTCCAGAAATGATGCCCCCCACAAAGGCCTCTGTGGAAATCAAACATAACTTTCTGGGCTTCTAGTGGGCTCAGACATCTCAGCAGCACTCCTAGAGGGTCTCTCCAATATAAAACTTACCCAATGAGGCAATATTTGACTGCCTTGAGCTTCAAATATCTTGCCTTACTTTTACACATTCCATCTGGGGGCTTCAACTCCCACAGAAAGTACAAAATGTCACGATACCAGGCACACTCTTCCAGCAATACACCTTCCTGAGAGCATTGACTGGGCAACTCAACTTGCTAAATTCATGAGAAGGTATTGATGAAACTAACGCCCAAGGCTTCATAATTGGATTTAGCTAGTAGCTTGGCTAAACCTTGCCCCTTAACCAACTTGGTGGGATTTATCTTCAAGTCAAATTCCAGGATTCTAGCGATCCATATGCCTCTTCTCCCATCTATATCAAGTTGTATAAGGATGTCCTTCACTGAATTCGAAGGAACGTATGCGGTTACCCTTGAGTGTAGGACATAGACTCTTAAAGCTTTGAGAGCTTTCACTAAGGCATAGGCTTGTTTCTCCATGATTTCACACCTGATCTCTGCATCTCTTAATGCCCTGTTGAAGAAGGCAATGGGTTGCTCTCGCCCTTCCTTATTTTTCTGCAACAAGACTGTCGCTACTATATCAAAAGAGGCAAAAGAGAAAATTAGGAACTCTTTGGAATAGTCAGGACTGATCAGCACAGGTGCCTCAGTCAATGCCCTTTTTATTTGGATAAAATATTCCCTAGGTTCAGCAATCCATTTTACTTCATTTCCTTTCCTGAGCATGGCTGTGATATGTTTCACCAACTCAGCAAAATTTGAGACAAATCTCCTCAAGAAATTGATCTTTCCCAAAAAGGTCTGAACTTCCTTCTTGGATCTAGGAAGTGACAGGGTTTGAATCGCCTCTACCCTGCTAGGATCAATTCTCACTCCCTCTGTTGATACTATATGGCCTAATAACTTCCCCTCCTTCATAGAAAACAAATATTTCTTGGGGTTTAGAGATAGGTCAAACCTCCGACACTTCAGGAAAACTTTCCTCAAGTGGCAGTGGTGCTCCTCGTCTGACCTAGAGAAGACCGTGATATCATCTAGATAGATTACCACAAACTGGTCCTTCTCCCCGATGAAGGCTATATCCATAGCTTGCTGGAACGTTGCTCCCACATTCATCAATCCAAAAGGCATTTTGGCATACATGAATGTACCCCAAGGAGTGGTGAAGTCTGTTTTTTCTCTATCCTTAGGCATGACTGATATCTAATTATAACCAGAAAAACCATCAATCATGGATATCCTAGAGGCACTTGTTACCCTTTGCAATATGTGTTCCATGTTGGGTAGGGGATAATTGTCTTTCCTTGAGCTCCTGTTCAGGTTCCTGAAATCAACACAGAGTCTAATTTCTCCACTTTTCTTCCTTACTGGGACCAAATTGGCCACCCATTCAGAATATCTCAAGGGGACAATGATTTGGGCATCTAACAATTTGTTCACTTCTTTCTCCATGACAGGTAGCAACATGGGATTTATCTGTCTCAGCTTCTGTCTGAACGGTTTGGCCTCTTCCTTTAGTGGGATCTTGTGCTCAATGACAGATGTGTCATAAGTCTTGAGGTCTTCGTATGTCCATGCAAACACATCAACAAACTCTTTTAGCAAATCAATATACTCGGCCTTCTGTTCTCTGGTCAAACTTCTTGATAATTTGACAAACTTGGGCTCCTCCTATGTGCCAATATTGCATTTGGTTGTATCAACATCTTCATTTGAAACCTTAACCTTTACGGCCACATCATTCCCATCGAACAGTCTTTCCAAGGGGACCAGTCCTCTCGGAATGTGATTTCTTGGAAGTTGAATAATCTGGTGATTAGAAATTTTATTTAAAAACACCGCAGGGTAAGGATTACCTTCCGGGTCGGGATCCTGATCAATGTGCAATGCAGAAAATTCATCAACAGATTGGAGAAATTTTTCAATCTCCAGATCGTCTTCGAATACCTTCCAATGCTTGACATTGTCTGGTACAGAGGGCCTATATCGCATTTCAACATCATATTTGACCATCGGCGGCAGAGGAACTTTGATAAAACTAGCTGAGACAACTAAAGAATCGGCTGAAGTATTCTCCCCTCTCGGAATAAAAGAAATGTTAAAGGCCAAGAAGAAACTATCAATCAGGTCCCATACTTCATTTCTATAATTCCTGAGCCAGGGATTATTAGCACGATAAGCCTTTTTTACCTGTTGGATAATTAACTCAGCGTCTCCAAATATTGCTATCTCTTTAATCCCCATTTCCTTTGCAGCCCTCATACCCAGAACAAGATCTTCATACTCCGCCACATTGTTGGTGGTTTTGAATTCCAGTTTGTATGACAGGGCTATGGCCTCTTGACAAGGTGATATGAAAACTACCCCAGCACCAACACCTTCTCTAGAAGAAGCTCCGTAAAAAAACATCTTCCACACGGAAGGGGTTGGAGGGGGAATCAGATAATCAATACTGGGCTACTTTCTAACTTGGAAAGGGTCTTCAAAAGCATCAGTGAGCTACAATAAACTAGACCCTAGGTCGGTGTCAAGTGCAAAGATGGGGTGATTGGTGGGATTTTCTTCATCACTAACAATGTAGGCCAACTGAGCTTCTCTATATAACCTCCTTTGTTCCCATCCAAAGACTAGAATGATGGCATACATGAGATCCATCTGCAATGTTCCCCAAAGCTTTTTAATCCAAGATCTAGATAACAACATGCCAAATTTGGGGGGAACGTTAGCTACCACAATATCCATGACCACACTCTTCATGGGCAGCTGAAACAAAGAAACCGCTAGGTCTTTGATGACTCCTAGACACTGCACTCTTCTCGAATCGAAAGAGTACAAATCATGATAAGTTTTTGTCACCTCCAGTCCCAATTCTTCCATAACTATTTTGGGCATAAGGTTATGGGAATCCCCTAAATCCATGAGGCAGTTATGCAGCACTTTATCATGTATATTCAGGGATGTGTAGAAGGGATGGGATGAATCATATTTATCTTCTACCATGGGCCCTAGGAAAACTACTGGCTTTCCATCCTGGAGATTTATTGAGTCAGTGGAAGGATGGGGGAGCTCATATTGTAGCATCTTGGAGAGGGACCTTTTGAAATCTTCGTTTTTAACTAGTTCCGATAGGGGTACAGGGATTCTGATCTTCTGAATTTCATGCTCAAAATTGAAGGAAGGAATAGGCTTAGGAGTTTCCCTTACCTCAGTGATAGGTTCCTTGGCTGCTGGTGAAGCACTCTGAGTTTTATTTTCTTTAGTAGTGATTTCTACAGCTTTAGTAGACCTTTATGTTATGAGGGGATGATGTTGGTTGTCAAAGTCTCCCTCTTTATTTCTTGACCTGAGGTTGTATCTATTAGAGGCATGACCGGCCCTTTCTCCCTTACCTAACTCATGGATTTGAACGTTCATTAGGGATTTCTCATATGTAGTCTGAGTCAAATGAGGAAAAGGAGGAGCTTCTTCAACACAATGAATTTCGGGGTCGAACTCGTCTATCTCCTCCCCTCCCTCATGAGTAACCAGGTTATTTTGGAGAGGGGTTTGAATCCTTTGATATTCTCTGTCTTTTTCCCTTTGTTCCCTTGGGAAGGCCCGCAGTCCATTGTTATCAGGTCTCTTGAAACCTCTACCATCAGCATTATGGGGATTTCTGTACATGGGCTTCCCTTCTAACTCCCACCTATCCATTCTAGCGGAAAGTGACTTTAGTATTCTAGTTGTCTCATCTGTCTGAAGGGGCAGGGGAGAGGAGCTAGATGAGGAAGCTTCAGGCCTTTGTCTGGCTATGTTTCTACCAGCAGTGTTCCTGATTCGGTCAACAACCAATATATTAGATTCTACCTCCACGACTACATATTGCATATGGGCTAGAGTAGTGGCTCTTCTTTCCCTGAGCAGGAGGCAGAAATCAGGATCAAAATCACTGGCATAAGTGATCTTTGTAGAGGCTTCTGAGGGTTTGATATCAGTAGGGATTTTATTGTACATTTTATTGAATCTCTTGGAGAAGTCGGAGACAGACTCTCCTTCTTTTCTCTTCAAAGACCCAAACTCTGTCATGTAATACATGAAGTCTTTTTTATCTCCCCACTGTCTCAAAAAGGCATTATCTAAAGCTTCGATCCCATCAACATATCCAGGAGGCAGGGATTTGAACCATTTTCTAGCCTCACCTTGAAGGATATGGACAAAAATCCTCATCCATACATCTACATGCATGATGACATTATCATATGTGAAACTGTAAAAGGCTTCTAGGTGTTCTTCTACAGTTATGTCTCCCTCACCTGTAAATTTGGGCAGCTGCTTGAGGTAACCATCTACTGGGAGGGAATTGAGAGGTTGCGGTAGCACGAGGGGAGCATACATAGCGGATATAATGGCCTCCATTCTGGTCATAGGGGGATTTTCTCCTTCCATAGGGATATTAGGTGGAGGAGAACTTAGAGGAGAAGGAGTTCGTGAAGGGGCTACTGGGAATGAGTCCCGAATTGGAGTGGGAAACAATAGGGGATTTAAGGAGAAGGATAACGAGCTCAAGTTACAAGGTGCTCCTCTTTGTGCAGGAGTGGGGAAATCTTATGTGGTCCTGGGTCTACGCCAAGGTACAACCTCAAAGGAGAGGGGAGTGACAAGGATTTCTCCCTCCAGTCCTAGACCGGGAGGGGAAAAATCAACAGGAACACTCCCAAAATTCAGGAAATGGGAAACCCCTGAGGGAGGTCTAATAAGAAACCGAGGAGGAGAGAATGGATTTCCTACAGAAAGAGATGGTGTATTACCTGGTTCTGCGGTGGGAGCTTCTTCTTCGGAGGCCTTTCCTTTTCTAAGAACCACCTCTGGATCAGTTTTAGGTGTAGCTAGAGGAAGTTGTGGATGAGACTGTGTGTGTCTGCCTCTGAAAGACATAATTAATAGAGTAGGTTCTCCCCAACGGAGTCATCACAATGGAGTCACCAGGTTCATAGTAGCACTCTTCAAAGGCTCTGATACCCGATGCACCTTCGGAATCATAGGTTCAATGTCGTTCAATCTCGGGGAAAATTTTCAACTTCGTCCCCGGCAATGACGCCAGAAATTTTGGTGATGGAAGTCACTCCTGGATTTCTTGCAGGAGCAGATCCCGACGCCCATCAGTTTATGTCACGGTTTGTGTATGGAAGAGGTGATCGAATGGAAGTAAACTCGGACGATATTGTTTCGACTCCAAAACTAGGCCAGACATGCATGGGTAGGTGAGGTCTTGGACATACTTCAGACAGTGAGTTGTAGTAAGGGTGAGTAAGGGGGAAGAATTGTATTAGAGAGATGCAAAGGTCTGTTGTCAACATCAGGTTTCTAGCAGACTGTAGGAGAATGCATTTAAATGCAAGATCATCTTACATTCAAACGCAGAAAACCAGGGAATACAATAGTGTCACAATAAAACCTTTATCATAACACAACTAAAATAATTCATGTGAATCAGTCAATCATGAACTCCCTCAGTATGAGATGAAAACTATATGAAACATGGAAACTGTCTTTCATAAAACAAGAAATCTTACATACAGATGCATAACCAGAAAACTAGAGCGTTTGTTAAAACATTACAATCAGGAGCTTTTCTCTACCATCGATACTTACAAAATACAAAAACTGAGCCTATATACTCAGGAAAATTTGCCTAACAGAGGCGTGCCCAATCACCCAGGGCTCGGTGTCTTTTTAGTCAAATTCGTACTAAAATCCTTCTTCACGCGCCACCTTAATTGCGCATGGCTCTTGTAAGGAGGGTAGCTGAGCCATTAAGTGCTGAGCTAGCGTGTGTAGACTTCTCTGTCTCTTCGAAGACTTCGGCATGGATTCTTTGGAAAAAATGGTACACAGGACCCCTTCGAGCAAACCACTTGCTAGACCCTCCATATCTCACACTTAATGAATGAAAGGAGGTTTCAACCACCTGTTCATGCCTTCATTTACTCCAAGCGAGATACAAGACTGAGATCAGATCTGATGGCGCTTGGAGGTCGCGATGATCTCCCCTGTAATTGAACTCGGTGCCTTTGGCCCCTCTTGCACAACTCTCTTTGTCTCCCAAGTGACCATAGGCTATGACCCTATGCTTACTCCCAAAGGTGTTTTCGACGTTCGCAGATATGAAGGGGTTGATCCATGATTTTTGAAATCGCGATGAGAGAAACGCCGAGATGGCTTAATTTGGCGCCACACGTCCTTCAAATCAGACGGTCCTAAATTCACCCGACGTTGCTGCGGGCCCCAGGTCCTGGACGCTCTCGTCACTTCACGAATTGCGGATATGAAGGAGCTCCTTCTTGCGCTTCGAAATCAAGATGGGCGAGAAGGCGGGGATCCTAATCACACACCAGATGTCCCCTTTGGATGGACGGCTGAGACTGCTCCTCGATATTGTGGGCCCGCCTTTGGGCGCTTTCGACACTTCGAAGTTCATGGATAGGAAGGAGCAAGTCTTCCTGCTGTGAAATCGCGATGGGCGAGAGGTCGGGAGGACCCAATCCCGCACCATGTGTTCATCCAGGATGAAGGGCTGAGATCACTCTCAGTGCTTTGGGGCCCGTCTCGTCGAATGATAAACATTAGCACCCCTCCTTTAGGTCTACTCCTTTGTGACCAGGCGCCAAAACCATTAGCCTAGTTCTGGGCGCTTTTGGCATTTCGGGATTCGAGGTTTCGAGAGGTGAAATGATGAGGAGCGCTTACCCCTCGAACTCCAGAATGTTTGCGTGACACGGATGTATGTCGCGCATCCTTCAGATGAACGGACCAGATAACATTCATTATTATAAAGGGGGCTACCCCCATTCACAGGCTCACTTGATGTGACCTGGTGCTGGGACCGTGGGCTTGGCTCCAAAGGTGCTTTCGGCGTTTCGCTGATCGGCGATTTCAGCTGTAAAGAATGGGAGGCTCCTTGTCTCCTAAGACGTCGATCCGCAAAATGCCGACTGACTACCACATGTCTCAACTGGATCGGACGACCTAGATTTTCCTTGAACTATTGGCGTTACTCTTCGTGTTAAACCTGGACAAATCGACAGCCCCAAAATCCCGATGACTATCGATTTTCTTTGCAGTTGAATCTCGGTGGCTGACAACCAGCACTTCACCCGCTCGCTTGACTTGTGATCGGTAAAGAGATTCTCCCTCTTTGCACTAGTGCGCTTCCCACGTAACCTATAGACCTAGGTGTATTTGAGCCCCAAGACAAATAATGTCGCTAACATAGGTCAATGAGGTCTCGGATTCCGAAATTGAAGATTTCCTATCTTTGGAAGACCCGGATTGTCAAATATTTGATCTTGTCGAACCCTATGACTTTGTTACAAATCTTCCACCATGTCTAAGGGGTAAGGAGGGTATTTTTGGTATCGGGCTTGCTCAAGGGAAACTAACAGGTGAAGCTGATACAACCATGCTTGACCACAAGCTTCACCAACAGGTCGTCCCTTCAGTACATTGTGACATTTGTCTGAACTGGATTGAACAATATTACACTAATATTCCCATCCTTCAATCTCAGATTAAAACACTCACAACTCAAAGTGAATTACTAAGAAAGGAAAATCTCGACCTCAGAGAAAACATGGAGAGACAAGTAAAACGCCTTAAGAGGACAGGTAACATAGTGATAAAAAATGCAAACAGTGTTAAAGCCATAAGAAATTATGAGCTACGTTGATCCATCTTTAGTCATTGGTTGAAATGGTAAAATGTGTTTCCCTCTTATTACATTTGTGTTATCTATTTGAATCGAATCAATTTGAAATTAGATTTGGTTTGCTAAGATAATACTCGCTACAAAATCTTTCGATTATGTAGCCAAGTAATTTTTAATAAAAAAATAGCAATTAGTTGTTAATAACTTATCTAACTTATTCTTGTTTTTCTTTCATGATATGGTATATCATGATGTTGATCATCTAAGAGAAACATGTTCGGTTTTGCATTTAGATGACTAGTATTTCTTTTCTATTTATTTTATAAAAAAAACTTTTATTTTTTTGAAAAGGACAAACTCAGTTATGAGTGGTTGTAGGCCCTCTGTTTTTGTAATATTTTGATCTCATGAGATCCTATCCTATCCTAGGTGGTAGGAAGATGAGATTTCAAAACACATTAAATACTCTGCATTTTGTAAGTGAAGGAGATCTTCACCTGGAACAAATTATCGACAAATGACTTACAGAACTTAATGGAACAACTTGTAGCAATTCGGCTTTAGTCCTATGTGAATGTTGTCCCATCTATGTCCTGACTCTTTTATTTTGGAAAACTAAATGTGTTGTGTAGCTTTAGTCTCCATGAGATGTGATTTTCCATTTTATTTTATATTTTAAATGTTGTCTTTAATTTGTTGTTTCAATTCATTATTGCTATGACCATCATATCAATTTTAGAATCATGATCTTTATCTGATGTTAGTTGATTGATAACATGAACATTTTACATTAAGATTTATATTACATGTGATTGTTCATAATTATAATATCATAGTGTATACATGTCTATTATTTTGTTCTCATATACTGGCTCCCAACAAACATCTGGAGTTTGATCTGGAGGCATCATCATAACCTGTCATAAGTTTTTCTTGCAGACAGAACAACTGTAATATTGGATTGTATAGAAGACATAGACATGATATAAAACTCAGGTTATCTTTATTTTATTGCATTTTGGTTTATTTTCCTATTAGTGAAACAAGAAAGTTTTAGATCGGCTTTGACCATCGGTACATTCTTGTTTCATAACTTAGTTAATTCAAGTTTTATTAGATTTATAATAAAAAAACAGAAAATACAAAAATGTGCTTTCTTTATCTGCTTCTAAAAACAATTACTTTTACATTCATTTTGCAAAGCTTTCATTAAAACTTGCAACCTGTAAATTCTGTGTATAAGAGATATATTCATGTTTTTCTTTTTTTTTTAATACGTTTGTAAATAATTAGATTAAAGTTCATAGGTTATTATAGTTTTAGTATTAGTTAGTTTATCTCTTTTATTTTAGGACCCTAGATTGGATAACAAATCCATTAAACTCGTCAGAATAGGTTACACCAAATGGCTTGGGTTATTTAGACAACCCCAGACCAGACCTATTCTTCCAGTTGACGGCATGTCAAATTTTCCCATCAACAAATGGCGCTAGAAGTAGGTCCTAAATTCAATTGATGGCACATGGAAGTCACAAGACTCCTCCCCCACACACTTCCTCCCCTGACATAACGTGTAGTCGCTCAGACAACAACGTTACACTTGAAACAACAACTACCTCAAATGATAATCCTAAGTTTCTCATTGAACTAGTAACACCAACCCCTCAAGGAGTTGATGTCCAAGAAATTGTTCGTCGGTCACTCATAAGGACACATAGTGCCTTGGCCCGTATCAGAGAACCTGGAAGGCCGCTTAACTTTTGAAATTTTTATTAGGAATGTACATAATTGCATCGTAGATTCTAGCGCATCATCAAATGTGATGCCTTTATCTATTTGTCAAAAAATCAATGCATAAGTTCAACCTTCCAACCTAAAAATTATTCAGCTTGATCGGACGAACGTTAAGGTAATCGGTGAAATTAAGAATGTTATGGTTAGGTTATCTTGTAATCCTAAGGTTCACCAAATTATTGACATTGTTATAACTGTAAATTGCACCACACATGATTACCTCGCATCAGGCCAACTCATATCCCTTCTTTGCCAAAACTCTGCTGAACAACTCTTTGAAAATCCTCTTGTGTAAAGGCCCATGCACCCTAACCCATTACTACACACATGGACATGCTATCTGACTCACAACAGCCCGCGTGTACCTACCATAGCATGAAGAAAAGAAAGTTGCCGATGGAACAAAAATCTATGGGTTAGTTAACTGAAAATCTCGGCCATGCATGGCTGAGGGTTCATCCAAAACCCTAGCTCCTTCTAGCCTATAAAAGAAGGGGTAGGGGTACCATTTGGAGGAGGAAAAGATATAGCGAAGAAACTCTGCCCATTTACGTATTCCATTGTCCCAACCCTTTAGACTTTCCTCATGCCAAAGGAGATTTAACGTAAAGCAGTTGGAGGACAGAAGAAGAGGAGCCCAAGATCAGGTTCAAGGAGTGGTGGCCAGTCTCAGCTTTTGTAAGTTGATTCACTTTACGTAATAAAAAGAATGATTTTCCCGTCCTAATTCATGAGTTGTCTATGATTCGATTGGTTTATGTTTGATTTCTAACCCTTGAGTATAGAAGTAGCATGCATGCATAGTTGTTGTTTGTCTTGAGTGCAGGTCATCTGTGGAAGGAGCAACGCAAGCAAGTAATCAAGCACAATGGAGGATCGACATCGAACACCGATAATTAGGTAGGTGGTCCTTTTCCATGTATTTACTGAGAAAAAGAGATTTAAATCTTGGGATGTAGGTAAAAAAGTAGTTTTCTATTCGGTCAAATCTGCATGCAAAGTATGCCTTAATTTGCTAGTCTGTAGGGTGTTTTTCCCAACAACAGAATTGGCGACCATACTGGGGAGAATACTCTTTAGGGTTCCTGGATTTATTTAAGTTTTTGGGTAGTTTAAAGACTAGGTTTTCTATTTTTTCTTTGCCTGTCTTTTCTTTTTCTGTAATTTCTGAGCTAGCAGGGAGTCTGGTTTTCCATACCAGCTTTCCCTGAATTTTGCTTGACTGTATTTTTTGGGACACACAGAGGTACACACGTCCTGTAGAAGGCATGAATGCATGTACCCGTGCCCTATCCTCTGACAGCCCGTGTGTGAACGCTAGATGTAGAGATAGTAGTAGCATGTAGGAGTTCATAGAACCTTAGAGGCAGTCCTCCTCTTCCCTGTCGGAATCACACATTCTCAGGGGGTTTTCTGGAATCCTTTCCGAGTCTTGCTTGTTAACAGTCCTATCTCAGATTGTTTTTTTATTTTTTTGCCTTATTATTTTTCCTGGCGTTATTTGTTTTCTGTTATAAAGAGAATCCAAGCCTGCAAGGGATCCTGGTTATCAATACCAGAGGCCTCTTCCTGGTCTGGACTGTCTGTTTTCATATTTTTTCTTAGAATTTAGATATACACACGACCTATAGAAGGTCAGCCCACGTGTACACGCTCTCTGTCTCTGGTCAGCACGCATTTGCATGCATGTTGTTTGAGTGACAGTAGCATGCTTGTACAGGCTACTTTTTGTTCAGGGTGGGGCAGTCATCCCCTCCTTTGATAAGAAGTATTCCTCTCAGGTTTTTGAATCTATGTTTGAACAGTTAGTAGCTTAGGCTTCATTTTACCCTTAGCCTACTTTTTCTCAGTTCAAAGATGACAGAAA
>ML779353.1:552163-582561 GCA_009831015.1 Picea engelmannii
TTAGACAAGCATGAGAGTCATTGTTTTTTCAATTTCCTTTGTGTGATTCTTTAATTTGATTCTTTGTGATTTGCACTTTAAGCTAGAATTGTTTTTCTTGGTTTTTTTCTTCTCGGTATTTTCCCTTTCTTGCTTTACTAGCACATAAATAAAAGAAAATCTCTTTTCATTTTCTTCTTTGGTTGAAGAGTGTGTTTCTGCATCATTAGCTAGGGAAAAGTCTTTTATTTTGTAAGTTTTTTTCAGTTCATTTAGATCATAAGTAGCTCGTAGTCGAGTGAAATTCCTTTGAGTTTGCTGTCCAAAATCTTAGAAAAATAAAAAATCTTTCTTTGTGAAAAGTTGTTGAAATTTTGCATTTAGTAAAAGTTTTTTGTTTCCATCTTTTTCATTCATTTTTCATTTCTTCTTTTAAACATCATTAGTTTCACCCCCATACTCCTTGATGTAAGAAAAATCCATAAAAGAAACTCTAATTTTGAAATCTACTAGACATTTATGTTTGTAGGGTTCACAAACTAGTTCAACACTAGGGCCTTGGATTAGGTTGGAGAGGAAACTCTTCAAGGCCATTTCAAAACCAAACATTAGAGTTTGAGATAGGGAGTGTCTAAGTCCAGTTTCATGGAATTTATTCGGGACCCCCCTCTAACATAGGGGATAAACATGAGGTTGCGTGCGGAAAGGTAGCGGAGATAACCCATCCAAAGCCGGACCAATCGTAGTGGAGAACACATATAGAGGGCTTGTTTTGGGATTCCGTCGTTTGCATTTTCCATGGGGATTCATGGGTCTTGAATCTGTTTGAGGTCATCAGTTGTCTTCTGGACCATTTTCTCTCGATACCCTTGATAGGTTTTGAGCTCAATACCCTGCTCATTGTGGTCTACCCGAATTTCGACTGTACCCGCCTGGTGACTGTTCGCGTGCTGGCAACCTAGTTGCCAATCTTTTTAGGGATATAAACAGGTGACTGTGGGGGTATAACATGGTTCCTAGGACAGACATCAACCCACACTTTGCAGAGTATACTCGAAGGGTGCTTCCTTGTTTGAGTTTCACTTGCACTGGTAAGTTGCTCCAGTGTTGGTTGTTGTAACTGTTCTTCCAGATAGTTTAGTGATTGCTTGTCTTATCTCTTAGGGGATTCTTTTATAGTGTGTGCTACTTTTGAACATTTAGAATACCTTAGCATGTCTTGGATCTTCTCACATAGTGGAGGATCCCAAGCTCCGCCGGTCACGAAGGCTTCTTGGCCTGCCGCCGGTTACACTAGAGCCACCCCCGCCACCATTAAGGCGGAAGCTAGACCAACAAGGGTCTTTTGAAGCGACCGCGTTACAAACCTTTTTGCCAAACAACTCCCAGCAGAATCAACCATTTTGGACCTTGAAGTAGTCTCTCTTGGCTCGGTTGAAACCCCAACCAATGATATCTTGGCATCGTTTATTGTACCAATCCAATTTCACGAACGCTAGACAGTGCCTCACACAGCAATGTAAACAAATGTTGTTACTCCTTTTGGGAATTATTCAATTCCCACCACAGTTGCTACCACTGGAGAGTCATCTCCTAACCTACTGTCGTTGGTCTGAGCCGCCATGGTCTCGGCCGCAACTACGTCGCACAGTGGACCGAACCCGTCTATGGCGGTGACCACAACCCCCTTCACACCTAGTGCGACAGGCCCTCCGTTCTCATATGGTATGCCTAGTTCGGGTACAAGTCCTATACTAACCTACTCCACTTTACAAACTTTGGCTCTGGGGGTAGGGAGCTCTAGCGCTCCTCTGCAAGGTCACCTTGGGGGCACTCCTGTCCCTTTTAACGCTTTTCCTTACGCAGGAGGTCATATCCCTCCTTCATCCCCTTCGCTTGGTGGTCCGCATCATCAATCCGTCGAGAAACCTACACACAATAGTTTATTTGGAGCTGGGAGTCAGGGACGACCTGCACACAATATGCTGGTAGGTTCGACACTGTTTTCTTGGAACAGAACGTTTGGTAACAAAAATTTCTCGTCAGCCGCTTTCCCATCTGGGGGAAACCCCATTTTTGAACAATCTACTCCTGTGCAGGGTACTATTCATGCACAGGGGGCACACATAGCAGGACCTTGAAATTCAGGACAAGGATCCGTTCCCTCTGCCGGAATGCCATTCTGGGGTAATTATTTCAACATTCAATGGAATCCCAGACAGACTACTATGCCTCTCCCCGCAGGACTGGCATGGGGTAATCCTTCCCAAATTCCTCTGAATACAATGCATGCCCAACACTCTATCTCCTTTTTGGGAAATCAGTCGATGATGTCTCCACAGATGAAAAATCCTTACGCTGGTCAGGGCCATGGTTTCTACCAGAATCCGGGCCAGCAACCAAACTTTTCCTGGCAACCTGGTGCCAGTCAAACTCCAGGACCCTTTTTCCTAGGTTATCAGCAGTAACCCAAACTACCATTCCTGGTGACTTTACACTTGCCAGATTTGACAAGGTTGTTGAATGATCCTATTTTTCACGATCCACGTTGGCCTCCTATGCCGACGAAGTTTCCTTCGGACATTCCAAAGTTCGAGGCCAACCCTAATGAAGATCTAGGTGATCATGTGACTACCTTTCATCTTTGGTGCTCATCTAACTGATTGAAAGATGACTCCGTACAGTTTCGATTGTTTCAATGTACTCTTATTGGGAGTGCCGCAAAATGGTACATCGAGATCGATCGCTCAAGATACTCTTCTTTTGGCGAACTGGCGATGGCCTTCCTTAACCATTTCCAGTTACCTGTGAGATACGATGTTGGCACAGAGCTTCTCGCCAATTTCGAACAGACAACATCGGACCATATCTTTGATCATATCTGAGAGTGGAGATGCTGGAAGAGTCTAATTAAGGTACCAGTCCCACCAACATTCCTTCTTGAGTGGTTCCTTAAGTCTTTGGTCTCACAGTTATCCGAAGACGTCGCTACATCCGGAGTTTTCTCCAAAGAAGATGCCATCATGAGGGCTCAATAGTTTGAGCTCATCTATTCTCAGTATGGTTTATTATACAACATCTTGCTAGATGTGCCATGTTTGATACTAGATAAAACTAGAGAGAGAGATGGACCACATGTCGATGGTATTGTTGGTTCAACACAAACCAATCCCACTGAGAAATTGTCAAAATAGTTGCAACAGTTATCCATACAACACACAACGGCCAACCAAACTACTGCTTTGGATGCTCCCCCTACCCAAACGTCAGAAGTACACACCGTGCAGTCGACTAACCCAAAGGCCGCCCAACAGCCTGAAGGGAAGAAAAAAGAACGAAAGAAGGGTAAGGGGGATAAAAACCCCACTGATAATGCTGGCAGGGACAACAAAGAAAAATGGAAGGCGAGGTATCCATGCAACTTGTGCACGGAAGACCACTCGACCCATCTTTGTCCTTGACTTGCAGAGGCTCAAAAGTTTGTCACACAGCAAAAACAAGCAATGTTGACTAATCCATTTCAACATGGGGAAAATCTAACTCAAGCCTCTACAAGCACAAAAGGGGGCAACCAAGAAACCTTCCCACCTCCAAACAATCCCTCATCCACGAATGTATATATGGTTAGGGGTGATTCTTTCAGATCAACTAGAGCGCACGACTATAGTAAACCAAGCGCTTCTGAGAAGGGTAAAGAAGTCGATCTCCCATCTTTTCCTCTACAGATTGAGAAGACGTTGGGAGAAACAATGACACACATTCCAAAGAGTGCATTTAAAAAATCTTCTCACAACCCAAATGCAAGGGCCGCCCAGAATTACTCTGTGGTGGAGGATTTATCACAAACCCCTTGCGCGATGTCTGCTTTGGAGGTCCTCCAAAGTTGCCATTCTCAGAGGAAAGCCTTGTTAACCGCTTTGGTCTCTACCGAGACTTGCAATCCGGGCACCATCATGTTAGATACAACCGACTTAAAACCTCATCTGCCTTACCATGTATCATTTCAGATAGTAATGGCTCATCCCACGAAAAATTTTACTCGGAATATCTTCCGCACGGTGGTTGATGAAGGCACCTCGACATGCGTTATGTCATTAGCATGCTGGAAGGCCATTGGCCATCCTGTTTTGTCTCCATCACCTACTCTCCTCACTACTTTCGATGATCATTCATTCCGACCACATGGTATCATTCCTTCTTTCCCCATGCAGTTAGGAGGGAAGACCGTGTGCGTCGAGGTAGAAGTAGTCAATGCTCCCCTCGACTATAATATTTTGTTAGGAAGGAGTTGTACTTATGCTATGCAAGTTGTGGTCGCTACAGTTTTCCGAGTCTTGTTGTTTCCACACGAGGGTCGAATAGTGACCATCGGTCAATTGTCTTTCTCCAGACCTGACCCATATTTGGGGGCACCCACAATCCCGATGATTGATAATCCTCAACCAGGTGTCATTAATGTAGGAGTTGGTTTGTGCCCATCCTTGATGGGTACTTTCGATTTCCCACCTCCTCACGACGATATCAAATTTATATCTAATCACCATAAGGTTGATATTTTTCAAGTTTCGTCGTTCCGCACGACTTACTTTGAGGATCCTTGGATTCTTCCTTCCCCATCAGCCACAATGGATGAGACAAGGCACCCCGGCATGTCCATGCCCTTGTCTCCCACTGAGGCAATGTACTCTTTAGTCCAACAAGCTTCAGCTAACCCTGATTCGACTCCTGCAGAAGAGTTAGATCCACTTCTAGAGCCTATTTGGGCTCAGGGTTCTCTCGCTAATGTTGATTCGTTAGACTTAGTCTTACCTTCTGACGAAGCAGTAATCAAAGCAATGACTAGTCCGGACAAACCTTGGGAAGATCTTTATCACAGATCATATTTTCTCCCAGAGTTAAGCCGAATCGAAGTAGGAGAATTCACAGTTACCATAACAGGAGATCAGCCATGTCCTATTAATCTCTTAGCTACATAGGAAATTTATGCTGAGGGAAATATGGCAACCATTTCTGAAACGATATCTATCAATTTCTCCAGAACACCCTGGCGTCATAGACAATATTTTCGTCGGAGCATACAGCTCCCCCGAGGAGATGCCAGGCATCGACCCACAAAGAGTCTATCATGAGCTATCTTTGTTGTTTTTCAAGCTCACTTTGAGATCCGAAAGAAACATCTGGTGAGATTGCATTTATTCTTTTCGATCTCATCCAGATTAACTGAGAAAAGTAACCATTATGGAGTCTTCTTTAAGCCCTTTTCAGACTCCTTAAAGATGAAAAGATTGTCGAGTGACCTTGTTTCTTCACACTCGTTAAATTGGTCCAGAAGAACATTCCTTAAACGAGTCTCCTTTTAAGCCCTTTTCAGACCCTCTAAACATGAAAAGATTGCCGAGCAATCTTGTGGACTTTCATGCTCATTAAACTGAAATTTGAAGTCACGTCTGTTTGGCGGTAGTTTACCCTTTTTTCGGTCCGGACGGTCAACTGTACGAACAAAGGTATACTCTATCGAATTTCTGTTCTTTAGAAGAGTACTCTCAGGTATAATTTTATTCCTTTTCCGGGCCTAAGGGACTAAACTTACGAAAAATAAACCCACACAGAGTCCATAGTTAAGATCTTTTTAGACTCCCTAAAATTGAAAATATCGCCGAGTGACCTTATTCTTTCACACTCGTTAAATTGGTCCAGAATAATATTCTCGACAGAGTCCATAGTTAAGCTTTTTTCAGACTCTTTAAAAGTGAAAAAATAGTCGAGTGATCTTGTCCTTGTCACACTCATTAAAATGGTTTTGAATTGACATCTAATCGGTGCTAGTTTACCCCTTTTTCGAACCGACTAGACTATTGTCGAAAAAGGTACCCGAGTGGAGTCTCCTTTTATTCTTTTTCAAACTCTCTAAACATGAAAAACCACCGATATTACCTTATTTGGGCTCGTTAAACTTACATCTAAGGATGTTACCATTGTGTGTTTTATCAACCACATTTGCATACCTTATCCACTAGCCTTGTGACAGTTTTCTTTTGCGTCTTAACACCTTTGGCCGCCGGAGGATTTTTCCTGAGTATCATTTCACCAGAACATCAGTCTTGTCCTTGTACCTTGATATTGTATGTTTGCAGTACTCGTTCCTCCATTGTAACGTAATATTCCTTTATTCTTTTTATAAAATTATCGAAAAGAACAAAAAAATCAAATATACCCCAAAAAGAGGATGGGAAAAGTATTTTCTTTATTGGCAGCATAATAAGTCTCCCTTGGATAAAGAACATTGGTTTGTTTATTCATCAGACTATGGGATGTAGTACGACCTTAGGAATCTTTTCTCGCTATATAGACTTGTGTCCTCCACCGTTTGGTTATTCTTCCAAACATATGGAGAGTTTGTGTTGCCTCCTGCTTCGTAGACTTATGATTAACATATATGTTGTATGAGTCTCATCACTTGTCATGCTATTGTCCAAGGGAAGTTTGTCACTAATCCTGAGTCGGCCCCTCTGCAATATGTCTATTGTCCGCATACTTGGCCATCTTGAACGTCCAATCAAGTCCTTGTTTGAAATCACTGAAGCCTTCAGTCCGATCATCAATATTATCAAGTCCATGACCGACGAGCCGTCGAATACCTCTATGTAGTGGAGTCGTACACTCATATTACACTCCTACCCAAGTTTTAGAAGATTTTGAAGTTGTTGCTCAAGATTTAAAGTCCAACCATCAGGCTGAATCAGCTTCTGGAAGATGGATACTCTATATGTATATCTTTCTGATTTCGAGATGTAGCTCTGTTGTGTATTATTCGTAGCTACTCTTTATAGTTATTTGACATGGATCTACAGTGTATTTGATTGGTAGCCATGGTTCTATTTTATCCCGAGCATGGGTATGCCCGCCTCGGTGAGACATTTGTTATTTTGCAGACGACACCTCCTGGTTCTTGATCCTTGGGCTCAATCGTTCGGCACATCAGTAAAGATTGGTAATGTATTTCGGCCATCAAATTCTCTTCTGACCTCACACATTAGGGGGCATCTTTTATAACCATAAATTGCACCACACATTCTTACCTGGCATCAGGCCAACTCATATCCCTTCTTTGCCAAAACTCTGCTAAACAACTCTTTGAAAATCCTCTTGTGTAAAGGCCCACGCGCCCTAACCCATTACTGCACGCGTGTACATGATGGCTGACTCAAAACAACCCGCGTGTACCTACCAAAGCACGAAAAAAGGAAAGTTGTCAACGAAACAAAAATATATGGGTCAGTTAACTGAAACTCCCAGCCATGCATGGCCGAGGGTTCGTCCAAAACCCTAGCTTCTTCTAGCCTATAAAAGAAGGGGTTGGGGTACCATTTGGAGGAGGAAAAAATATAGCGAAGAAACTCTGCCCATTTACGTATTCCATTGTCCCAACCCTTTAGCCTTTCTTCATGCCAAAGGATATTTAATGCAAAGCAGTTGAAAGACAGAAGAAGAGGAGCCCAGGATCAGGTTCAAGGAGCAGTGGTCGGTCTCAACTTTTGTAAGTTGATTCACTTTACGTAGTAAAAAGAATTTTTTTTCCCATCCCAATTCATGAGTTTTCTATGATTCAATTGGTTTATGTTTGATTTCTAACCCTTGAGTATAGAAGTAGCATGCATGCATAGTTTTTGTTTGTCTTGAGTGCAGGTCATCTGTGGAAGGAGCAGCGCAAGCAAGTAATCAAGCACAATCGAGGATCAACATCGAATGCCGGTAATAAGGTAGGTGGTCATTTTCCATGTATTTACTGAGAAAAAGGGATTTAAATCTTGGGATGTAGGTAAAAAAGTAGTTTTCTATTCGGTCAAATCTGCATGCAAAGTAGGACCTAATTTGCTAGTCTGTAGGGTGTTTTCCCAACAACAGACATCATTGTTGTTGACATCCCTGAAGTCTATGGTTTTTTTTTAAGTAGGGACTTGTCCGAACAAATGCATGGTTACTTTGCCACAAATACGAGGGTCTCATTTGTGGCTTCCAGAAAATGAAAATCCCAATAAAATTAGGATAAATCGTGAACGTTATCTCAAGCACACCATGACAGATCTAAATGATGAAAATGAACCTTTTACCACATCTACTAATTCATTTGAAATGTAGGGAATGAATACCTTCTTTGGTAACTTCATGACTGAAAGTTCCCCTATCACTAATCCAGGGAAACAATCAGATATTATGACCTATACTTAGCCATCAGCTTTGCCAAGTGTGAAAAACACTACTGATGAAGCTCAGATCTGGTCATTGTAATTTGATGGATCCAAATCCAAAGAAGGAGTTGGTGCATGATGTGTACTCATATATCCTGCAGGTAATAAGACTTTCATTGCCTGTCAATTAGAGTTCAAGTGCACTAATAACACCATCGAATATGAAGCACTTTTACAAGGGCTTAGGAAAGCTTTAGATATGGACGTACGAAATTTAATGTTATTCGGTGATTCATAGATCATGGTTAGGCAAGTAAGGAATGCCATACATTGCTTATCACCACATCTGAAAAGTTACCAAACTAAGGTATGGAGTTTAATGAATTTTTTTTTAGCATTTAACATAAATTCCATTCCTCGACTAAGTAATTCAGACACTGATTTATTGGCTAATGTCGCTTATAAACTATTTCCTGTAGAAGATCTTTCTCCTAATGCATTTTCGATTGAATTTCTTTTCAGGCAGTCGATCCTGGACAACATCACCAATTGGAGAGTGTTCAACGATGACCAACAAATCATCAACTTCTTGCATATGGAGGAAACCTTCCAAGGTGCAGTCATCGACGAAGGAACTCATGATGAAAACCTCTACAACTCCTGCACAAATTGTTAGACATCAAGGCCTATGCAAACTAGTGGTTGATTCAGTTGAAGGACAAGAAAGTCAAATTAACATCTCAATTTTAAATCAACAAAACGAGAAAAAAATCAGCTATACACAAGTTGTGTAATATACCAGATATAAAATTCATGCAGAACATAAATAAAATGCTAGAAATGGCAGAATAACAACAATATAACTAGAACATTCACCACAATAACATTGAAATGATAAGAGAACAATAACAAAAATAACACTTTGAATTTGAAAGCAATGTTCACGGGCCTCTTCGAGGGGGAAACCTCCAGTTGAGAAGAGCTTTATTACAATAATATCCAAGATGGGGTTCTCATACCCTCGACTCCTATTTATACTAAAAAGAAGCATCTAGAGGAAGATCCTTCTAGAAGTAGAAGATTCTATTAGGTCTTCTTACATCCGCCTTATTCTATTTTATTGAAAGGCCTTATTAATATTGACCTTTATTACATCTGAATATATTGTTCTACCTATGTGTGGGTTAGGACCCTAACATGTCCGCCCCCTTAAAAATAGCCTTGTCCTCAAGGCTTGAGATGAGGAAATTGTTGCATAATGGTAGCTGGTTCCCAAGGGGCATCTACTGGAGTTGTATCTTTCCACTGGAATAACACTTCCTTGATGGTTCTCTGACGTAGGCGACGCTCACACTGGTCCAAAACTGCTTCTGGCTGTAGCCAAATGGATCCTTCTTCAGCTAACTCTGGAAGGTTGGTTTGAATTTGGCACTTAGCTCCAATCACCTTCTTTAAGCATGAAACATGAAAAATAGGATGTAGCTTCGAATGGTTGGGCAAAGATAATTGATAGGCTACTTGTCCCACAAGTTTGAGAACGATATAAGGACCATAAAATTTGGGCGCTAGCTTCTGACAATGCTCGACCTTGAGGGAAGTTTGCTTGTAAGGTTGCAGTCAAAGAAACACCTGATCCCCTTCTGCAAATTGACATTCAGAGCGACCTTGATCTACTTGTTGCTTCATGTGATTTTGTGCCATGACCAAATTCTCTTTGAGTGTACGGAGAATAGCCTCTTGAGTTGTAAGTGTTAGGTCAACCACCTGGACCTTCGAGGCACCTGGTAAGTATGCGAGAACTGAAGGTGGCTTCTGTCCAAATACTGCTTCAAAAGGAGTCATGCATGTAGTTGTATGGTATGAAGTGTTGTACTACCATTCAGCTAGGGGTAACCATTGAGCCCACTAATTTTCCTTTTCCGAGGAAAAACAAATCAAATATGTTTCCAAGCACTTGTTGGAAACTTTCGTTTGGCCATCAATCTGGGGATGATAAGCTTTGTTGAGATGCAATTCGGTGCCTTGTATCTTGAACAGTTCTTTCCAAAAATTTCTTGTGAAAGTTGGGTCACGATAAAAAACAATAGAGTGCAGTATGCCATAAAGATTGAATACCTGATCCATGAAAATTTGAGCCACTGTGGATGTTGTAAATGGGTGTTGAAGGGTGCAAAAATGAGCATACTTGGAAAGGTGATCAACAACCACCATGATGACTGATTTATTTCCCAATTTGGGTCAGCCGGTAATAAAATCCATAGAGATATCCTTCCAAATAGTAGGTGGAATCGAGAGCGGTTGTAGTGTTCCCAGAGATTTGAATGTTTCTCCCTTGTTGCATTGACATACATCACATTCAACGAAAAAATTACGAATTTCATGTTTCATACCATCCCAGAAAAAGGAACGTTTGACCTTGTAATAGGTTTTGGTGAACCCAAAGTGCCCTGCTGTGGGTGTAGCATGAAGCTCAGAAAGTACCGTGGATTTAAGCCTTGATTGTTTACTTAAATACAAACGAACTTTGTATCAAAGTTCATCATGGAGCCAAGAGTACCCTGAGGAAGCTGGAGCATTGGACCGCAATTGTTGGTTTAGCTGTGAACTTTTGGGATCTTGTACCCATTCCTAGCGAATGGATTGGAGCCAATCTGGGACAATGAATGAAAGAGAAAAAAGGGATCCTTTATCTTCATATTTGCGGGAAAGTGCATCCGCAACCACATTGTCTTTGCATTTCTTGTAAATTATCTCATAATCATATCCAAAGAGCTTAGTCACCCATTTTTGTTTTTCTGGGGAGGAAATATGTTTTTCCAGAAAATACTTGAGGCTTTGAAGGTCTATCTTAATTTGGAAACGTTGCCCCAATAGATAAGGGTGCCACAGATCAACAACATGCAAAATAGCCAACATTTCCTTTTCATAGATGGATTTGCCCAGATTTATTTCAGATAGTTGCTTGCTGGTAAAGGCCAAAGGTTGACCCTCTTGCATAAGGACAACACCAATTCCTTTCCCTAAGGCATCACATTCCAACACAAAGGTCTTTGTGAAATCAGGAAGGGCGAGGACTGGAGTGGTGCACATGGCCATATTCAAGGTGTGAAAATCTTGAGCAGTGGCTGGAGTCCAAGTGAAAGAGTTCCTTTTTAGGAGAGAGGTGAGAGATGATGCAATCTTCCCATAATTATTAACAAACTTTCGATAATAGCGTGTTAAGCCTAGAAATCCATGAAATCTCTTAAGAGTCTTTGGGTGAGGCCAGTCTTGCATAGCTTCAATCTTTTTAGGATCCACCATGACGCCATCCTTGCCAACCAGATGACCCAAGTATTCTACTTCTGAGGCGCCAAAAGCACATTTAAACTGTTTCAAGAAAAGTTGTTGCTGAGAGAGTAGATGGAGAACTCGATCCACATGAGCAAGATGGTTTTTCTAGGTTTTTCTATAGATGAGGATATCATCAAAGAAAACTAAGACAAAATGATGGAGAAAAGGATGGAAGACATGATTCATGAGGCTTTGGAAGGTGGAGGGGGCATTACACAAGCCAAAGGGCATGACCAAAAACTCATAGTGGCCCTCATGAGTTCTAAAGGTAGTCTTGGGAATGTCTGCCTCTTTCATACGTATCTAGTGGTAGCCTGAATGAAGATCCAGTTTAGTGAAGAATTGGGCGCCACTCAATTCATCCAGGAGGTCATCAATGTCAGGAATGGGGAATTTGTCTTTGATGGTAAGTTTGTTGAGTGCACGGAGGTCAGGACACATTCACCAAGAACCTTATTTCTATAGGACCATGACCATAGGAGAAGAGTAGGGGCTCATACTAGGGCAGATAACACCTTCATTAAGGAGTTCCTGGACCATTTTTTCAATTTCATTTTTTTGGTAAAAGGGGTGATGATACAAACGGATATTGGGAGGAAGGCTTCTAGGTACAAGGGGAATGGAATTATCATGAACACCATGGGAAGGAGGGAGTCCTTGGGGAGTGGAAAAGACCAATTGATGTTTAGAAAGGATGGCTTGGAGGTCTTGCGGGACCGAGGGTGTCTCTGTTGCTTGTATGGCATGGAGTTGGGCGTTAAAACCAGAATGACCTTTTCTGAGCATCTTTTCCATGCAATGGGAACTAATGATCTCAATAGAACCAACGATGATGCCATGGAACCTATATTGGTGGCCCTCCTGGTCGAATTGCATGGTTAATTATTTAAAATCCATGAGAATGGGACCCAAAGTCCTTAGCCAATCTGCACCCAACACAATGTCACAACCTCCCATGTCGATAAAAAACATATGGGATTTCAGGTGGTAGTCACCAATTTGGAGATGCACATTTTCACAATGCCCTCCACATTTCATGGAACCACCATTGGCAAGCATGATTTGGAAATTTTTGACAGCATGGATGTAGCAATGAGTTTCTTGGGCAATGTGGCGAAGAATAAAATTATGGGTGCTACCACTATCAACCAGAATAATGACCTTTCGATGCTTGATGTAACCAATTAGCTTGAGGGTTTGGGGAGTGGAGAAGCCATTGAGAGAATTGAGGGAAATGACTGGTTCTACCTCGGGAGGGTCTGAGGGAGGGGTTATGTCAGTGGATTTAGGTGACTCAGACACAAGGGGAGTTTCTACATCCTCTTCCGAAATATCCTTGGAGATGGCCATAAAAATATTTTGTTCTTTAAACTTGTGGCCCAGGAAATATCTGTCATCATAGTTATAAAAAAGGCCTTTGAGTTGACGTTCAACCATTTCATCCCTGGACAATTTTTGGTTCTTTAGTGGAGCAAAGGGAGTAGTGGGATTTACTGGTTTAGGGAGAGGGATAAAGGAGGATTTTTTTTTTTGAGAGGATACCACCTGTTGTGCTTCTTTATCTCTTTTAGTAGCCTCCACCCAACTCTGAGGCCAAGCCATGAGGACATGGGCCCGAATCTCATCCTTGAGGTCATTGATAAAACACTCTCGGAAAAGGCATCAGACATGCCCTGTGTTCTAAAAGACAGGCACTCAAAGGCAGCTATAAAGTCTTCCATTGTTCCTAATTGTTTCAACTTTGTCAAACGACCCAAATGGTTAGTGTCAGTTTCAAAGCGTTCATAAATCTCTACCACAAAGTGTGTCCAAGCAATATACCCTTGACAAGAAGTTTTTCTCCATTGCCACCATTTCCACCGTTCTTGATCTAGATGGATAACACCATGCCAGAGTTTGGCCAAGTCATCTATAATTCCATATAAAGAGAAATAATGTTCCATTTGGGTTACCCAACTAGTGGGGTCCAAGCGATCAAATTTGTTCACATCCACCCGCGGAAGGCATAGGTCACGTTGAAAGTGATGGTTCTGAAAGTTATTGGAATGAGAGGAATGGTCACCTTCAGGATGTGGAGGTGAGGAAGAGGAAGGGTTATATGTAGGGATATGCAGTTTGGTGCAAAGTGCCACAAAGACTGATTCAAGCTGGGCGGTGAGGTCTTGTTTGATTTCCTCCATTGAGGACTGCATGGTTGTATTGATGGTTGAAACATTGGCACTGAGTTGTTTCACTTCTTGTTGGGTTTCGAGGAGACCAGATTGCAAGGTGTTGAAGCGAGATTCCAAGCCTTGGCTACGAGTATGGGCCATGAGGATGGGGGAACTGAAAAGGAGCGGGCAGGGTAATTTTTTTTTCCAAAAAATGATATTGATGAATGTGATAAGGGCGAAGAGATGAATCCAATGAAATAGGTCTCAAATATATATATATATATATATTTATGTGGAGTTATACTCCAGTCTGAAGAATACTGCAGAGAGGAAATGCCCAAATGCTTAACCATAAATAAATGTGTATTTACTTGGCAACCCAAACACAATTGCACGGAAATAGATCTTGTATGTTTTAATTTGTTTATGTTTCTATCCCCAAGAGTTAGGTATTCAAGGGTTCTATAGACAATGGTTTTCCCTATGAGATAGCTCTCTGATATACATGTGGGGTCCAACAGTAGTACTCAGCCCAATATCTCAGGGAACTAACTAAGGAGGATAGACCGTACCCTTAGTCGTACTACCCGAATACCCAGGTACTAGAGAGTATCTTCCTGAGGGTTGTTCTCAGTGACACTATAGTAGCTCGGAGACTGATCGGTTTATCTAAATAGGGCTTCAGGTAATCTAGGCCAATCCGTACACAGGTGTTGTCTGATGCGCTACCACTCGAAGGGGCACCAACAGGGGTTACAAGGGTGGCCAACAGATGTGAGCTTAAGTACCACTTTTATTTCTTGCATGTATGAATCCCTCAACCACGTTTTATGTGTGTAACGACAGATCTCTGTGGCTTAAAGACGTCGGAATACATCTCTACCCTGAAAAAAAAATTAACCCACACTTTCTATCGAGGAAAGTGCTCTGATACCACTTGTAATATACCAGATATAAAATGTATGTAGAACAAAAATAAAATGCTAGAAATGGTATAATAACAACAATATAACTAGAACATTCACCACAATAGCATTGAAATGATAAGAGAACAATAACAAAAATAACACTTTGAATCTAAAAGAAATGTTCACGGGCCTCTTCAAGGGGGAAACCTCCAGTTGAGCAGAGCTCTATTACAATAATATCCAATATGGGGTTCTCATACCCTCGACTCCTATTTATACTAAAAAGAAGCATCTAGAGGAAGATCCTTCTAGAAGCAGAAGCTTCTATTAGATCTTCTTTTATCCGCCTTATTCTATTTTATTGAAAGGCCTTATTAATATTGATCTTTATTACATTTGAATATATTGTTCTGCCTATGTGCAGGTTAGGACCCTAACAATTTGTTTCTAATTCTTGGTATGATGATATTAAATTTTATTTAACACAAGGATCTTCTCCCCACTATCTTGATCCTAAAAACAGAAGACCACTAATATTGAAATCTGCATCTTTCCAGTTAATAAATGATGTCTTATTTCAAAAGAATTTTGATGGTGTTTTTTATGCATTGTTTGGAAAAAGATGAAGCAAAGAAAGTACTATATGAACTTCATGCATGTGAGGATGGTGGTCACTTCGGTGGAGACACCACCTCTCATAAGGTATTAAGATTTGGGTACTATTCGCCCACATTATTTAAAGATGCCCATGCGCTGTGTCGTAAATGCATAATCTGCCAGAAAGTTGTTGGACGAGTGAAAAAGGCAGCATTACCTTTGCAACCTGTTATTGTATATTCACCTTTTCAATAGTGGGGTCTTGACATCATAGGACCAATTAAACCTTCTTCCTCACAGTAGCACAAATATATCATTACAACAACGGATTATTTTACCAAATGGTCTGAAGCCACACCTTTGAAAGTGGTAAACATGAATTAGGTAGTATCCTTCCTTAATTTGCATATCATTACTCGATTCGACATTCCCGAATGTTTGGTCTTTGATAATGCATCTTATTTCTCATCCCTGGATATGAATGTGTTTTCTTTATAAAAAGGGATTAAATTGAAATATTCTTCCAGCTACTACCCCTAAGGAAATGGTCTAGCAGAACAAACAAACAAAAAATTGATCAAGATCATTAAGAGGACAGTTTCTGAAAACCAGAAGAACTATAATAACACACTATTTAATGCACTCTGGGCTAATAGAGTGATACCAAAAACCTCTTTTGGTAATTCCCCTTTCTTTCTCGTCTATGGGAGAGAAGCAATCCTACCTCCTCATGTTTTACTTCCATATTTTCAATTATCACATAAAGTCCAAGAAGAGGACTACCCTCCTATGGAAAGTCTAATTAATTCCTTATTAAAAATGGAGGAAGTAAGAGCACAAGCAAACCAGAAGATGGATCAACATCAATATATTGTAAAAATATGGTTTGATTCAAACTCTTTTTTAGATAGGAACTTTGAGGTAGGAGACTTGGTTCTCAAATGGGATAAACCGCATGAGGGAAAGGGGGAACACACCAAGTTCCAGAATCTATGGTTAGGATTGCTTGTAATTGTTGAGAAACTAGGTCCCAACTCTTTCCGTTTGCACAATTTGGAGGGACAACCAGACACTTTCTCAGTGATTGGACAAGCTCTCAAAAGATATTTCTCCTAATAATTCCAGATACATCTCTCTGTACATATTTTTTTGCTTTAATGTTTTTTTTGTCTTTTGATTTTGGTTCTTTTCATTTTTCTGGTTTTCACTAGTTTTTGAATAAATTTATTTATGGGTCACCATTTACTTCATGAAAGGAAACCAAAAGGATCATCATAAAGAAACATTCGAGGTCATTTCAAATCACCAGTGTCGTAAATTGACGAAACTCAGACTAGCAAAGGAAACTTTCTGTTCAAAATAGTCTTCCTGGTTTCACTTTATAATCATGAGCATATATGATCATCATTAAAACTCTTTACGTTGTCCCAGTTTTTAAATAAAACAACTCAAGTATGCCTTCCTACCCTTGAAAAGTTATTCTTAACAGAAAACTAAGTTCATATCATGATGAAGGTTGTCAAATGAGAAATAAATTGAAAAATATAAAGTTGTACGAAGTCTGAAATTTTCATCATCGCCCCACTCTCCCGAAGATCATAAAGTTTATGTCAAATTGTAAATAACTTCTAGAGAGATTAAAGAACTATAAAGTGTGGGAAGTGTTTGTAAACCCACCTAGATACTGAATAGGTCTGCAGGTAGCGGGAAAATTCATGCATGATTCCAAGGCAACTTCATCGGGGTACTGAACAGGCTTGTTGGCAGCAAAGCAATGTTGGGTTTGAGAAAATTATCAGGTATAACTTTCTTCGTATTAATCGTAAAATTTCCTTCATATTGAATTGATATTTCTTGGATAAGGTAGAGGTGTCGGAGTGGGTTAATTCACATCCCTACCAAGGCTATGGATGCCTACTGGCAGCAGTGGCCTTGTCAAAAATATTGGAGTCATTTTCCTAAACGTCATCTCGCTCATAATTAAAACTTGTCACCAGTTTGCATTTGGATAGAAATACATCTGACACTAGACTGCATGATTTTTTATTTTGATCAAGATGCTTGATTCGCTGTCGACTGTTCTTTAATTTTTCAATCATTCTGATCATTCCTAACATGAACTCTCTGGTGATGCAGAGATAACCGATTCTCCCTGTAAGTCGCCATTGTTGGAAGCCCCATACGATTTCATTATTTAAACAAGAAATTACACTTCCTGTATTTGCCTTCACCTCATCTTGTAAATATTATCTTTTGATATGATTACTGGATTTAGTAAAGATATTCATTAGTTCTTTAAAGTTTGCATTTTCATTTTTTTTCAGGATTGATTCATGACTGAAAGAATGAATCAATACATGAAAAATTAGCTTGCTATTATTTTTATTTCTTATACAAGGTTTTCTTTTAAGAGTCATCATGCTTATATCCAATATTTGACTAACTCATTTTGGAATGTTTTGGGGTGTTGATATAATTATATGGTTATAACATTTGAGTCTAATTTATGAGGAGTTTTGTTTTAACATATTTTTGAACCATTTGAATACACTATGGTTGTGATGATAGTCATGGAAATTAATGCGCAAATACTTCACTTTGCACTTGACTCACCTTGTTGGCATAGTGAATTAATGAACCTATCATTTTGGGTATAGGTTGTCGACTCTGTATGATGAAATTTCATTACCAGGAATGGTAAAACCCTACGAAAAAACCCTCGATGCTCATTCTATGATAATACATGGCCTTCATTATGTTTTTTTCCCCTTCATCTATTCGGATTTGTTCCTATCGCGCTTACCATCTGAACCCATAATTGTTTCTGAGTCACCCCTTTTACATACTAGTCGCATTCGTAATGGCCCTTGTTGTGCGTTTGGAACCCAATGGCTGTCAGTAATTTCTATCACATGATGATGCAGTCGAATATTTAAAAGGTCAAGGATGGGATGCCTTCCTTAGAAGGTTCGAAGGACATAACCTTCAGGTAGCGAGGGCTTTTTCACAAACTTTCGATGGTTGCAGAGCGAAAGTCAATGATACCCATTTGGAGGTAACCGAGGGGTTTGTGAGTGAATCCATAGGACTACCATCCATCGGCGAGAAATGGTTCAAAAACTCAAAAATTCAAGAAGTACCATGGAGCCTCTTCATGACCTCCAGGAAAATCAATTTCTGCAAAAAAGGTATCTCTATTTCTTTGGTTAAATCTAGGTGGCATGGCCTCTTATTAATCCTCAAACAATTCGTGACCTCTGAGGGTCGTTATGCTTTAGTTTTCCTCTATCATATACGACTGTTGATGCATTTCATTGGTTTTCAACTGAACATGACTTTCTATTTGTTAGAAGCCTTTACAAAATGTCTAAAAGGTATAAGAGAAAGAGCCTCGAATCTAGTATTTTCCACCATGGCTTGATTAAAATTTTGTTGATTCATCATTTGAAAACCGTGGGCGACTGTTGGGAGGGATTTTTAACGAGAAATGGTTTTGTTATGGATTTTCCTGTAGAATATCTAATTCAGATGAGCCATTGATCAAAAAACAGCTTGACATCCCAATTAATGAACCAGGCTCTCTTAACAGAAACCCTCTAGATGAGACAAGGCCAAGTCAATCTTCACATGAGAAAAAGGTTGTTGAGTCTAAGTTAGCTAAACCTCTTGTGCCTAATTTTGATGTTGTTCAGAGTGTTACTGTGAAGCCCGGTGTCAAAAATTCTTGTAAACAAACGAAGCAAAAACACACAACCCTAGTGTTTCAAAACAAAAGAGAAGGTCGTCTTATTTCGAGAAAATTGAGGAATCAAATAACGCTCATTTGAGCTCGATCGTCCTGATCGAGGTCAATGAGGTATTGAATTCTGAAATTGAAGATTTCCTAGCTTTGGAAGACCTAGATTGTCAAGGATTTGATCTTTCTGAACCCTATGAATTTGTTACAAATCTTCCACCATGTCTCAGGGGTAAGGAGGGGATTTTTGGTATCGGGCTTTCTCAAGGGAAACTAGAAGGTGGAGCTGATACATCGATACTTGACCACACGCTTCACCAATGGGTCATCCCTTCAGTACAATGTGACATTTGTCTGCACTGGATTGAACAATATTACACTAATATTCCCATCCTTTAGGCTCAGATTAAAACACTCACAGATCAAAGTGAATTACTAAGAAAGGAAAATCTCAACCTCAGAGAAAACATAGAGAGACAAGTTAAACGCCTTAAGAGGATAGGTAACATAGTGATAAAAAATGCAAACATTGTTAAATCCATAATCAATTTTGAGCTACCCTGATCCATCTTTAGTCATTGGTTGAAATGGTAAAACGTTTTTCCCTCTTATTACATTTTTGTTATCTATTTGAATCAAATCAGTTTGAAATTATATTTTGTTTGCTAAGATAAGACTGGCTACGAAATCTTTTGACTCTGTAGCCAAGTCATTTTTAATAAAAAATTAGTAATTAGTTGTTAATAAATTATCTAACTTATTCATGTTTCATTTTCAGGATATGGTACATCGTGATGCTGATCATGTGAGAGAAACATGTTCGATTTTTCATTTAGATGATTAGTATTTCTTTTCTGTTTATTTTGTAAAAAAAACTTTTATTTTTTTGAAAAGAACCAACTCAGTTATGAGTGGCTATAGGCCCTCCATTTTTGTAATATTTTGATCTCATGAGATCCTATCCTATCCTAGCTGGTAGGAAGATGAGATTTCAAAAAACTTTAAATACTCTGCATTTTGTAAGTGAAGGAGATCTTCACCTGGAACAGATTATGGACAAATGACTTACAAAACTTAATGGAACAACTTGTAGAAATTCAGCTTTAGTCCTATGTGAATGTTGTTCCATCTATGTTCTGTCTCTTCTATTTTGGAAAAATAAATGTGTTGTGTAGCTTTAGTCTCCATGACATGTGATTTTCCATTTTATTTTATATTTTAAATGTTGTCTTTAATTTTCTGCTTCAATTCATTATCGCTATGATCATCATATGAATTTTAAGATCATGATATTTATCTAATGTTAGTTGATTGATAACATGAAAATTTTACATTAAGATTTAGGTTACATGTGAATGTTCATAATTATAACATCATAGTGTATACCTATCTATTATTTTGTTCTCATATACTGGCTGCCGACAAACATCTAGAGTTTGTTCCAGAGGCATCATCATAAGCCTGTCATAGGTTTTTCTTGCAGACAAAACAACTGGAATATTGGATTGTACAGAAGACATAGACATGATATAAAACTCAGGTTAGCTTTATTTTTATGCATTTTGGTTTATTTTCCTATTAGTGAAACATGAAAGTTTTAGATCGGCTTTGACCATCGGTACATTCTTGTTTCATAACTTAGTTAATTCAAGTTTTATGATATTTATAATCAAAAAACAAAAGATACAAAAATGTTCTTTCTTTATTTGCTTCTGAAAACAATTACTTTTACATTCATTTTGCAAAGCTTTCATTAAAACTTGCAACCTGTAAATTCTATGTATAAGAGATATATTCATGTTTTTCTTTTCTTTTTAATGCGTTTTTAAATAATTAGATTAAAGTTCATAGGTTATTATAGTTTTAGTATTAGTTAGTTTATCTCTTTTATTTTAGGACCCTAGATTGGATAACAGAGCCATTAAAACCGTCAGAATAGGTTATACCAAAGGACTTGGGTTATTTAGACAACCCCAGACCAGACCTATTCTTCTAGTTGACGACATGTTAAATTTTCCCATCAACATACTTGCAATAGTATTCTTACCTTGAAAACCCATGGCTGTGATTTTTGTTTCATCTTCCAAATCAAATCCTTTGTTGTACAATTGGAGCAATGTTCAATTTCTCTTTGTTGCTGAAATTATTTGGTCTCTTTTTAGGATGAAGTTTCCAACAATGGTCTTCAACATGGCCATCCTTTAAACAATGTTTACATGAGAGTTTCTCTCTCTCTTTCTTGACTGATGCATTTTTCTTTCCATTTCCTTCAAACTTCCTCTTTCCCTTGTCTCCATTATAAAAAGACTTTTTGATTCCCTCTTGAGGATCATTCCTTCCTCTTGCCTCTAATTGAGTTTCTTGTACACAAACTTCATCTATATTTGAATGGTTAAACATAATTATTGTATGCCTCAAGTAGCTATGAAAACCTCCAATATATTTGAGTAAAGTTTCTTGAGAAGAAAAATCTATACCCAAAACCAAATCTCTTCTCCTAAATTCTTGAGTGAATCTTTGCACATATTTCCCTTTAGATTTCCTAAAGTTTTTCCAATCCATAATATCTTTAGGCATGTATGCTAATGGATCAAATTTACTTTTAATTGCAACAATAAAATCATTCCAAGAGTATAAAACTTTACCATGTTTCTTCATGTACTCTTGAGTTTTGGATTCCCACCAAATCAGTGTTTCACTTTCCAATCTTAAAGAAGCAAGTTGAATCTTAGATTCATCATATGTGATTATTTGTATCCTACAATGCACTTCAATCTGATTAATCCAGTTATCCAATTTCTCAGCATTTACCTCTCCATTGTACATAGGAGATTCAAACGTAATATCAAGCTTAAGAAAAGGAGTTTGTAAAGGAGTTTTACCATGTTATTTTGGATAATTTGGAGGTGGTTGTGAAATGGTTGAAGAGGTGGAAGATGGAGGTAAAGGAGGTGGAGATTCACTATTCCCTCCATTTCCCTTTAGAGTTTTATCACCACTGTCTCCATTGCCCTTTGGAGGGTTGGATATTTAACCTTGCAATCTTTCATTTCTTTCTTAAAACAAAATGTTCATCATCTCTGTCATATCATAGAAAGATTTTCTGAAAGTTTCCTCCTCTGAAGGAAGAGTTCCATGACTCTCCTCATGAGACATACTTGGTGAATATCTCCTTGAAGCTTGAGGTGATTTGATAGTTCTCCTTCTTGAAAGTTGAGAACTTGGCTCTACAAGTTGAACTTCTCCTCTTGTGAGCCTCAACCTTGTAAGCATCATAAAACAAAAACACTTGCAAACAATCTAGCCTTCAAAAACCTATGCTCTGATACCAACAGATCTGAAAATGAAATAAGAATTGTCTCTTTCAAATTGCAAGGGTAAAAATGGTATGTGTTTAGGTAATTGGATCAAGTTACAAACACATAAATTAAAGAGTTTTGATGCAGGAGCATCTCAAGCGAGCCAGTGCAGAGATAAAAGACAGCTGGAAAAGCGCCCAGCACAAATTTTGAAAATGTCTTAAAACATTAATGAAGTCATCAAGTAGAGGGACACTTGTAAAATGTAAATGGACCTTGAGAGATCCGCTCTCTTCCTTAGTAGGTAGAAGGCATTTATGATAGTTAATGCAAGTAGGTAGAATTGAATTCCTAGATTAGATAGTTTAGAATGAAAGAGGGAAATGGGATATAGACACCCTCATTGTGTATTGTAACATAGAACAGATAGAGAATAACATTACCAAGAGAAGAGAATACAGAGTTGGAACAGAGAAACTGTGTTTGAAAAACACCCATGTACATAGATTTGAGTTAATAGAAGAAGTCTTAATTCAGATTCATGGCATTGTATTTGTTTCTTGTATGGGTATGCTAAATGATATGTTCATGGTTTTACTCTTTCTGTCATGCAATTGCTTTTATGCTATGTATGAATGATTTCTTGTTGAATATTTGAAATCTGAGAGAGAGAGAGAGAGTTAGGAAATGAGTTTCAATTGTTTCTCCGTCTGAGCGAGAGTTCCTGCAAAGAGTGCAGTTGAATTGTCTGCAAGGAGTGCATTGACAAAGGGTTCAGAGGTTTGTCTCTGAAAGCTCATATAGGATAGCTTTTGTCCTCATTTCCTCAAAGGTGCAGTTAGGCACAGGAGCCGTGCAAAGTGTGCATAGGCTGAGTAGAGTTTCAGGTCTTGTAACCTGAATGAAGTATTGAGAGACTGCTGCTGCAGGAAGTGCGTAGAGTCGAAGGAAGTTCAACACTTGAGAGTGTTTGAAATCTATCGCAAGGAGTGCGTGCAGGAGTCTTCTTCAAGACTCAGAGTTGGATAAAGACCAGAAGGGATAGAGTCTCCATAGTCATTGATGGAAGCACGGGAAGTTTGTGCATTGGAACAGTGAGAAGGTGTTGCAAGTTTGCATCGCAAGTAGTTGAGTACCGTGGAAAAACCACTTGGTCAAAAATTGCAGAAGTCCTTGTGAAGGGAAGAGACGAACATCCAAAATTCTCTGTGGAGAATTCACGAAGTCCCGTGAGCTTCCATATCTCACGGAGGAGCAGGGGAGTCATGATGATTATTCCCAAAGGTTTAAGCTCAGGAGAGGCAGAACCGTAGATTCAAGCCAACCCATTGGATTTACAAGTGGATTTTTATTTCGGGTTTCGTAGATTGAAGCCCCGTAATCCTTGCAACAGGGCTCGTGAAATCACGAAATGCGAAGTATCGAAGGGACGAAAGGATCGTGTGGGCCATAAGAATCAACAGGGCAGACAGGTGGCGCACTATCGACATGGAAGTCAAATTCTGTTGACCATTTTGGGGTTTCGAGGGTTAAAGTCCCGAAATCTTTGCATCAGGATTCGTGAAATCGTGAAGTCTGAAATCCTGACAGAATAAAGGGTTGTTGAAAGGTAAACCTTGTGAGTGCATCGGAGTTTCGGTAAATCGAGTTTCGAGAATCGAGGGAACGATTTGCTTGACATCGCATCCCCCAAAATCGCGATAAGGAGAAATCCAAAATAGAGAGACAAAGGGTCAAGTGTTGATTGTTTTCGGGTTTCAGAGATTGAGAGACAAGGCACTTGACCACCGGATTCGTGAAAGGGTGAAATCCTATCTCCTGAAGTATAAGGGGGGAATTTCTTGAAGTTATTTTTGGGTGAATATTTCCTGAAAGGGAAATAGGAGAGCCATTTTTGGGAGCTCTTCGGGCCAGTGGAAGAGGAAAGATCCTGTGTGCATGGACTTCTGACCTGCGGGTTGGGAAGTGTGCGTGCATCAAGTTTTCACACTTAATATGCACATAATAACCATGAATCAACAACCAACAGTAAACACATAACACAACAAATGATAAAGGAGTTCACCCCTCTCTTAGGATACATCTCCTGGTCCATCTTCCAATGGATCTTTTATATTATTTTCTAAAAGTTCTAAAAATAGTGCTTTACAATGCTCAAAATTCCAAATAGATGGCTCTAATGGCTCTAGAACATCCAAAAACCCCTATCTAGGCTCTTTCTGCACCCGGTTTGGCCAAAAAATGAAGAAGTTACACCTTTTGGAAGTTTTCCCCTTCAAGCTTGTTGTACCTGCTTGCCAAATTTCACCTTCTGTGTCCCTAACCTGGCCTCTGTGTGTTTTCCATGCCAAATCCCATCACACACAAAAATCCCTCAAAACAAGTGGAATTGTAGGGTCGTTTGCGCTGACCCCCGATCCTCGATGGAGAACCTGGTCGTATGGCCTCATGTGGCCAATGACCTAATTATTGGCATGCCTGTCAGCTAGCTCCTCTGCACGAAGGTGTGGTCGTATGGAATGATCATATGGAACCATTCTGACACCTTCTGGGATAAACAGTCGTGGGCCAACAGATCTGCGCCGAAGGTCATGTGAAACAGACGTATGGTGTATGGTCCGGGGCTATACAATGGAGGTTTCTTTGTGCGCCATTGTTGAATGAACATACATATGGTGTACTGTAGACCAGGGGTTGGGGCCTAACCCCGACCCTTTACTACGCCGACTGAACATTTATTTTAATTCAAATAAATTGTAAATGGTATATGGTTAAGAACTATGGCATAAGTAGTTTGGTGGCCTGACCTATGCAAAGACTTTTCCACTACCCATGAGGTCGGGGGTTCGACCCTCGTGAACTGCGACAATTTTATATCAATTAGAGGGGTGCCATGTGGCACCATATCACTTGCCTTGAAGACGACATGTATCATCCATCTACTGGTCCTCGTACCTTAGCACATAGCCTACCCAGTCAGCATGCCAACTCAACACTCTCCACAGTGAATCGTCCATGTCACCTACCACGTGTGGGTCCATACCCTGCCACGTCAGCACTGTATAGACTATACAACCAAAAAAAATTTGCATGTTTGAAAAAATGGACAGAACGCAATATCTCACTCATACGACATTTGTTTCAACCTGTTCAAGTTTTGTTAGTATCGTGAGGATGAGGCCTACGCACAAATCGTTTTTGAAGCAATTCCGAGCGCTTTGATTTTTTGAGAAAAATTTGATCCCCTGGATCAAATTCCTTGACTGTGAGGAGTCTTGGTAGCTTGTTCAACAACATATTGCGAAGATGATCTTGGGATAGAAGAAGTACGAGGGGGATCATATTTTCTTTTTGAATCATATGATTTATTCCTAGTGTTATGATCATGACATCCTCTGGTTCTGCCCAATCTAGAACAACAATGGTAGTTTCAGGCATTTTTCCAAAGATTTTATCTCTAGCACTCTTCTTTACCTCACAAGTAATTTCGTCGTGATGTTCCTCACAAAATTTACACCAACTATGAGGAATCATGGCCTTGGGATAAAAGTTGTTTTCATTAGTATTCCTAAAAGATGATGATGAAGAAGAAGATGCCCTAAGAGCAAGTGAAGGGGTGTTTCCTTTTCGCTCATATGATATCATTCAATTATTAATATCCTATACAATTTGTAAGAGGGAAGACATGTCCATTTGTTTAATTGAGTCTCCCTTGGGAATACTTGTTCTTTCTAGCTATTCTTCATACTCTAGACAAGTATGAAGAGCGGAACCAAGATTGTCAATAACTTTTTCTTCAAGCCTATGTTGATAAGGGGAAGGTAGAGAATTGTAGTAATGCATAAAAGAGGGTTCGTTCTGGGGGAGAATATTATCCATATGGATATTGGTGGCCACCCATATTTTCCAACTGGCTCAAAACAATTTTCTGACATTTTTGGCAATTTACTATTTTTAGCAGTTTTAACTTCTGGGGCCATTTTGAGGGCCTAAATGAAGGTTTTTCGGGATTGATATTCTCAATGATAACCAAAGGAATGATTGAGCCACAACAATGAATCTCCTCTAAAATACCTTTCCAACGGGATATCACACAGCTAAAACGAAGATCGTATGAAAAAGTTACGACCCCAGGAAGTTGATGTACTAACTTACCCAAACAGGGCCCACATGACTTTTGGCGCTTCATCTCCTAGGGTTAGGTTTTTGGATGTAGAGGTCTTTGGAATTATTGTTTATTGTAAAAATTCCTTCAGAGCCTCATTCTAATATTCTTATGGTGAATGCACGCAATCGTCACATCTCTTCTCAGATAAGCCGCCACCATTCCTGCAAGCTTGTTTTCACTGCATCGTACAGTTTCAGCTTATTTCATTATTGAATAGAAAACCAATTTTACTGTATATGTGTTATTTTGTGTTAATAACTTGTTAATAATCTATATTCATTTCATTTTTATCATAAAATATGGATCAGTGGTATCAGAGAGGTCTGCTCCTTGTCGTCTTAATGCATGTCCCCAACGAGGTCGGAGTACAAAGAGTTGGGTCTTGATCTTGTTTCTCTTGAGGACAAAAGCTCTCGCACGCCCAAGAGACCTCTCATGGAAGGAGAAAATAAATATGACAGGATAGGAGATCCTTTCAAACTATTGATTGAGGAATTCCTCACACAACAAAGGAATGAGATGATGGATAGTTTCGTGCAAATCCTTCGGCGGCTACCAACATGCAATGCATCTTCTTCGAACGGAGGTGTCGCGCCCTTCAAGGTGAAAATAACCTTTGATATTCCTATATTTGAAGTTCAAATAGACGCATATGCTATAGATAAGTGGTTTAATCTACTAGAAGGTTATTTTTTTGTCCATAAGTTTTTGAATAAAGAAAAGATTACTTTTGCGCTCCTCAAAGCCATTCCCCATGTCAAAGATTGGTGGGAAACTTTTTGTGAGAAAAAGGAAATAGAAAAAACATCATTATTTTTAGTCACGGCCACCTGGGAATCCTTCAAGGATGCTATTAAGGAATAATACTACCCTATCATAAGTTATGACGACCTATATATCAAATGGACCACATTGCGGAAAGAAAGAGACCAAGCAGTGCCAGATTTCACAAATATCTTCCATACCTTGTGCACCAAGCTAGGTATCAAAGATTCAGAGTGACATCTGGTGCTCAAGTATCGTGGTGCTCTGCATAGATACATCCATACCAAAATGTAATTTCTAGACATCTCATCCTTGGGCGCGACCTACTAATATGTCGTCAAAATTGAGTAGAAGCTCAAACAAAAGACGCGGAAATTTGGGCCTAGGAACCCCTCACAACGAAAGGCAGGAAAGAGCGGCCCCAAACCATAGAACAAAGGATAGAGTAAATATGGACAGTATCAGGACAACCAGTCCAAGATGCAAGGAAAGAAGGACACCATAAAGACAAAGAAAGATACCGAGAAGTGGTGTGACTTCCATAAGATCCCTTGGCATAACACTGTTGACTGCCGCTCAAAGCAGTTGTTGGTGGCCAAAGTCAAAGTCTTTGAATCAGATGCGGATTCTGAATTTGAAATAGAACCAAAAAGGGGAATATGGATCATTGACGCATAACCCAGTGCCACCATTTCTACAACCAAGCTCCAGCCTGGTGAACTAGACGAGCCAAAAGAAGGAGAGTGCCTCTTCCATTCACAGATGTGGGTAAAAGGCACCCCACTGCACTTCATCATTGATAGCAGTAGCCAAAAGAACCTCATCTTAGTAGAGGTCATCAAGGGGCTAGCCCTACCAACAACACTGCACCCATAGACCTACATCATTGGATGGCTCCAACAAGGAAGTGATCTCTGTGTCAACCAACAGTTTCGACTATCGTACGACATCAAGCCCTTCAAAGACGAGGTATTGTGTGATGTTTCTCCTCTCGAATTTTGTGATGTTCTTTTGGGCCAACCTTATTTATGGAAACACATGTTGTATATGAGTCTAGGCCTCATAGTGTTATTATTACTTTTAACAGGAAATTTTATAGGATAACCGAGGCAGTCCCATCTAGTGTTAATTCCTTGATCTCTGCTAAGTAATTCAAGAAGGTCATCTCTCATATGGGGAAGTTTGTCTTCTTCATGATTCTCTCTCAGAATAAGAAAAAGATCACAGCCACATCTAGGGTCTCTACGATCGACCTCTCGACACAATAGAAGAAAGTAGATAAGGTCGTGGAAGAATACTCGGATATCTTCTCCTCACCTACAGGGGTAACTCTGCACTGCCAAGTCAAGAACCCCATCGATCTGACCCCCGACGCACCGCTGCCCACTGGGCGATCTATTGTTGCTATTTATTAGAGAATGAGGAGATCAAGCAACAGATCCAAGAACTTCTCCACAAGGGGAACATCCATCCAAAATCATCACCTTGTGGGAGCCTAATCGTGCTGGTACAAAAGAGATATGGAACTTGGTGACTCTGTATTGATTACTGGGCTCTGAATAAAACCATAGTCAGAAACTAGTACCCGATTCCCTGAATCGACAACCTCCTTGATCAACTCACGAGGTAAAAATACTTCAGTAAGATTGATCTGAAGTTTGGCTACCACCAGGTCCCGATAGAACAGACAGATGTCTGGAAGACTACCTTCAATTCAAAGGAAGGCCTTTTTGAATGGTTGGTTATGCCCTTTGGTTTGACAAATTCTCCAACCACTTTCATGAGGATGATGGATGATATCCTGTGACAATTCACCAATACTTTTGTAGTGGTGTATCTGGATGACATTCTAATTTACAACAAAACTTGGGTCGAACACTTGCAACATATTCAGCAGGTTCTATGTTAATCCCTAATATTGGCTCATTACCCCTTAATTGGGGCATATTATATTAGTAATTTTATTTTATTTATGTCGGATTTAGTCCATTAGTTGTAATTATACCTCCTAGTCCCCTATATATACCAAGGAGACATTTTCATTTTGAATCATCTTGTACTTGAACATTTAAGTGGGGTAAAAGGAGGTTGCCCCCTCAAAGAGGCTTATTATCTGAAATTATCTCTTTTTCAAGGCGTTGAGTACTTTTTATGATGTTTTTATGTGCTATATTGATATTTGGTTCTTAACATATGGTATCAGAGCTCAGCGTCTTGGGGTTTCGCTGCTACATCTGAGACACCTTGGCATTTTCTCTATAAATGTTTTTCTACAACTTTGTAGAAGGAACGACTTGGAGGATATTTATTAGATGGAGCAAGGTACATTGGGTTCAAAATTCAGCTCCTAAGGCCTTACACTTTCGGAGATACAACCTGTACAAGATAGGTTTCTAGAATCATCCTAAACCGAGTCATTGCGAAATTTTCGTTATAAAAAATTTTCTGTAATGTTTTAGACCCTGAAATCTGGAGGCTATTCACATAAATTAGTAAGGTATATTTGGTAAAACATTCATCTTCTGGGTCATCTTAAATTTGTAAATACACCCTGTGTAATATAGGGTATCTGAATAGTCTCAAGAAGGTGTTCAAGGTAAAAAAATCATAACTTATTCCTAGAGTATCCAAATTGAGTGGGACTAGTTTCATTGGATCTTGGACAGTCTGTAGTATTCTGGTGTGAGTTTTAGAATTTTATATCAATTATTATGTGTGGGGAACACTATACAAGTGAGATCTCTTGGAAAGGACAAAAATCAACAAGTTGTGGGGAAGTTACCATAAATTCCACTTGGCACATCCAATTTTGACCAGATCTGTGGCATTATAGAGAAGAAATATCAAAGAACTACATAAAAGAAAGTTCCATACCTAGAAGGGCCGAAACTTGGAAGATAAAATAGAGGAAAGATTGTCTAGCATAACCACCTCAAAATCAAGGTTCAAAAGTGATACTTGGCCAACGTGCCACCCAAAAAGAGAAATTCTACACAAAATAAGCCTCCAGACAATCCTACTTGGACTCTTAATGAAGGTGAAAAAATGCGTAGGGACATAAATGATTTTAAAAAGAAGATAGTAACAAAATATGAACTACAAGAGATGATGGAGGGTTTAAAAGTGGAGATCATGGAAGTATTGAAAAACTTCGTAACAGAGAAGACACCTGAAAGTGAAAATGCATCCCATGAAATTCATGATGAGGACACAAGGAAGGTGAATCAAGAATGGAGAAACTCCAACTTTGGTTTGAAGACCAACCACATTC
>ML779353.1:609777-620323 GCA_009831015.1 Picea engelmannii
AAAGAAACATAGAGAATAGTCATTTAATAAGTGATTGTTTGCATTGACATTTGAAAGGAAATTTTGCATATAGTTCATGGTTGATCTGGAATACTTCTCTCTCTCCCATATATAGGATTCATTGAACGAAAAGTTATACATTTAATTCTCATCCTTGCATCATTGGGTCAGAGTCATACAACACAAGTTGCACTTTCGTTACCTTTGAATAAGCAACATCTTTTAAAAACACTGCGTAATCTTAAAATTTATCTAGTAACTCTTTTCTAGGGCTCTTTTACACCAACATTTAGCTAGGCTAGTTCTTTGGAGTAGGAAGAGAGATACACTCTCCAAAATCTCAAAAAACACAATAGCATCTTGAGTTAGAGAGTGTTAAATTCCATTTGCAACATATTGTTCTGGGAAGCCCTTCTAACACAAGGGTCAAGCACTAGGTCGCATTGGTGTTGGCAGAGTTACTCACCTTGCTTTGTTGACATCAGTGTAGAGATTGCACGTATTACGGGGGTCACTCGAAGGTATACCCACAATGATGAGTGGAAGTCTTTTGAGTTAATTTCGGGCTAGATACCCTGCTCTTGCGTGTGGATCGTACTGTCGACTGTTCCCCCGGGATTTACTGTTGTTGGTGGTGACCTTAGTGGCATATCTCTCTAGGTTCTTACTCGAGGTGACTGTGAAGGGGAAAGTCTTCACGGTACCTGGAATTGACATTGACCAAACTCACTCGGGCTCCTTGGAGGGTATACACATGATTATGTGTGGGAGCTTGCACCAGGGTGTAAGTCCGTTAAGCAGGTCGTCAACGTAACTTTTCCATCCTAGCCCCGCCCCTTCTCATCTCGTTGTTGCGACGTTGGATTTCATCACCAACTAGTGGCTTCGAAATTAGAAGGTCTTGTTTGCTTGGTGATTTCTTCCTAGATTTTGTTTACTAGCACATGTTGTTTGTTTCTCAAAGTTGACCATAGGAATTTCTTCGCGGAGCTTGTCACTCGTTTACAATTTCTCCTCCATGTCGTTCACGTAGAATGAAAGGTTTATCTCCAAAGCATATGGATGATTCTCAACCCTTGCCTACTAGTACACCTGAGGGCTCTCCTCACCAGAGTGGAGTCCCAGTTGTTACCCCACCACATGTGGAAACAAGTGAAGTCCCAGTTGTCACCACACCACAAGTGGAATCAACTGAATCTCTAGAACCTTTTCGAATTACCAATACTAGAGAGGACTATCTCATTCACCGTGGTGAACGACCTTTTGTGCGATTAAATTCTTTTGAAGAAGCAGTTGTTACATCTTTTGAATCAACCACTGGGCCTTTTCCTGGTGTAGAAGGTCGAGAGCCTTTTTGGTCGGGTGATTTACGAAGGGTCCTTTTTGGTACTGATTCACCTCCAGTTTACGAAATCAACCCTCAGGTGTTTACGGAGACAGAGACTATACCGGTGAATACCACTTATCACTTTTTTCTCCCTGACGAGATGGCCCATCTCATGAATACTATGAGTGTCCCAACTGGGATTACTGTAGCTGGTCTTGCTCCTATCAATTCCGAGCGAATGCCTGATGTCAACTCGAAACTACCACCCGGTTATCATGTGTTGAATGCTTCCAATCCAACACCTCCGCACACCCCAACTGGTTCTCCAGGTGGTCTTCCTTTTCCTGGGCATCCTATTCCCGGTTTTATTTCGACACTCCCTCAATTTCCTTTTGGCATTCCTAATCCTAGTGGCACAGTATCGTCCATTACATCTAACTTGCAGGTTCCCGTTGGTGGACAGGGTGGTACCACTCAACTTCCTCTTACCGGACACAATCCACTTACTACACAACCTATGATTTCCACACAACTTCTGGTTGGAACACCACCTACGATAGGGGGACCAACCCCACCTTTTGGACAAAATATACCTGCAGCTTTGGCCCAGTATTGGAATCAGATGCTACAAAATCTTCCTCAAACGCCTGGGGGGCAATAGACTGTCCCCACTATAGGTCAAACATATCTAGGTATACCCAATCCTATTTGGGGTCAGGGTCATACTGCTCAAACTCAGGTCCCTAATCAAACTCAAGGTTACAATCCTTGGAGTTACTATCCTCTCCAACCACCACCGAATCAGCTAGGATCTTCCTACTATGGAAAAACTGTGTATGGTCCTACTGGTTTTCCAACAGGGCTTCCACCCCAAAGTCACCAGTACCCGCAGGTGAATCGACAGTTACCTTTTCTTGCTACTTTGGATTTTCCAGACTTTTCTAGTATTCTAAATGATCCTATTCGTCACTCTCCCCAATGGCCTGCTATTCCAGCTAAGCTTCCATCAAACATTCCTAAATTCAATGGAAAAGTGGGAGAGGACCCGAACAATCACGTTATGACTTTTCACCTATGGTGTTCATCCAACTCATTAATGGATGACTCTATTCGTCTACGTCTTTTTCAACGAACCCTTACCGGTTCTGCTGTGAAGTGGTATATTGAATTTCCACGACGTTTCTTCTCTGATTTCAACACCCTAGCTATGGATTTTCTTATGCATTACCAGTTACCAATCCAGTATGATACTGGGACTGAGATTTTGAATTCCTTCAAACAGACTAAAGGCACTCATATATCTGATCATATCCATGAGTGGAGAAGGAGACGACATCTCATCAAACTTGAACTCCCTGATCAGTTACTGGCCGAATGGTTTACAAAATCCTTTGTGAACGAAATTGGTAAGGACATTTCCATGGGAGGTGTTGTCACAGAAGAGTAGGCTATAAGTCGTGCTCAATATATTGATCTCGTTTATTCGCAAACGGGAACACTTTATGATTTATTACCTGAATTACCTCGTCCTGGTAGTTCCATCACTTCAACTACTCCAGCTAATTCACATGCAGCTGATGGTGTAATTGGTACTGCCCAAGCCCAATCACATTCTATTTCCAGCAACAATCCTAAGTATGCTTCTTCTAATGTTCATAATGCTCCGTCTCCTGCCACTTCCACCGATAAAACTTCTGAGGTGAACGTTGTTCAATCTACCCCGACCGATAAAAATAAATCTAAAAAGGGGAGAGGCAAGAATAAGGAGGGCAAAAATAATAATCAAACAGAGCAGCCTAAAAATACCCCTATTGAAGATTGGGATAAGCGCAAACCCCGCTACCCTTGCCTTATCTATGGTGACGATCACTACACGATGGATTGTCTGTGACGTGCCGAGGTCACTAAGTTCCTTCAAGGAACGTCCAAACCATCTACCCCGGCAGTCTTGTCCCAACCCTTCCCGTCTCAACAACAGGATCAGTTGGTCATTCATGACCAACCATCTACTTCTACCACATCATATGTTTTGATGTGTACTGGTGATTCTAAGAAAAACAACGTTGCACTCATGACTAGAGCCAAAGATTATGCTCCGTCTAAAGAGAAGGTTGACGATTTACCTCCTACTTTGGTACAACCCTCTCCACCAACTCCACCTACCAATGGTCCTCTTCATCTCGAACGATTGAGCCCTGATACAGTTCTATGACCACCCCCCAAAGGTTTCGTTAGAAAGTTAGCTTTCAATCCTCATGCTTGTGCAGCCCAGAACTACAGTATTGTGGAAGATTTGGCCCAGGCACCTTCAACGATGTCAGCCCTTGAAGTCCTTTAGTCTTGTCCTGCACAACAGAAGGAACTATTGAAAGCTATAGGTGGAATTGAACCAACCGATATGAATTTAATAGTCTTTGACTTGGACGATCACATTCCAAGGTTGCCCCCCCAACTCGTATTTCAAATTCAAGTTGTTGTCTCTGACAAGAACATTTGCAGAACTGTTATTGACGAGGGTGCCTCGACGTGTGTAATGTCTTTTGCTTGTTGGAAAGCCATTGGCTCTCCTCCCTTGACTGAATCACAGAATACTCTTAAAGCCTTCAATGGATTTGGTTTTAAGTCTTACAATGTTCTTCCTTCGTTGTCCATTACTCTAGAAGGTAAGACGGTCCAAGTCGAAGTGGAAGTCTTTGACACTCCCCTTGATTATAATCTTTTACTTGGCCGTAGCTGGATCGATTCGATGCGTGTTGTTGTGTCAACACTTTTCTGAGTAGTACATTTTCCTCATCAAGGAAAGGTTGTTACCGTTGACCAACTTGCCTTCTTCAATTCTGATACTCGTACTAGAAACGTGTCGTTTATTGCTAAAATCCCGCCAGGTTATGAGAATGTCGGTGTAGGCCTTTTAAAGGATTCCTCGTTAATGGGTACTTTCCCCATTCCTCCGCCCGATGTTCCACGCCCGTCAGTTGCTTCTATTAACATGATCTCCACCGTGCCTCACGAAATTCCTGCATCACATGACCCTTGGATTGTCCCTGACCCTGGAGACCACACTCGTTTCGGCGACGTCATGCCATTAAGTCCGGTTGAGTCTGCATATCAGGCCATTCAATCGGCAACACCTTCTACCTCCTCTCTTGATGAGTTGTCTCCTGATCCTTTCTATGTTATTTTTCCCACTGACGATATGATCATGTCTGTCATGGAAGACACCCCTTGGGACGATGGGCATCATCATTCCATACTCTTTCTGGAACAACACACTCTTGCGAACTACCAATGGATTTCAACTCCGTTGACCATTGCAGTCATTTCCACGGTTCCTGCGACTTCACACGATGTGTTTGCTGAAGGGAACCTCAGTAATATTTCTCCCACAATTCCCATTGACATATCCATTAAACTTGGGATAGTTGAACATGTTCATATTGGAGCTTCGTGTTCTCCCGACGAAATTGTCACCTATATGTCTCTGTTCAAATAATTTTGTGACATCTTCGCCTAGAGTTATGAAGATATGTTAGGTATCGACCCTGCAATTGTTGTACATGAGATAAATACATACCCCGGAGCTAAACCTGTCTGGTAGCGCCTTCGTCCAGTTCACCCACGTAAAGCGGCGGCTATCAAGCTCGAAGTTGAAAAACTTCTAAAAGCCGACTTTATTTATCTAGTGGCTCTGACAGAATGGGTTTCCAACCCTGTTCCAATTGATAAGAAAGGTGGCAGTATTCATGTATGTGTTGATTATAGGGATATTAACAAAGTCTGTCCAAAAGACAACTTTCCAACCCCTTTTGTCGACCAAATTGTCGATGACTGTGCCGGAAGTGAAATATTCTCTCTCATGGATGGTTTCTCCAGCTATAATCAAATTAACATCGCTCCCGAGGACCAACATAAAACTGCTTTTATATGTCCTTGGGGTACTTTTGCCTATAGGAAACTCCCCTTCGGTATTAAGAATGCCAGCGTGACGTTTCAACGTGCTATGTCTTATGCTTTTCATGATATAAAGAATATCGTTCAACCCTATTTGGACGATTTACCAGCTCATTCTTTACGCCGAGTTGATCACCCCACTCATCTCCGAGCCATTTTCGTTCGTTGTTGGTTCTATCGTATTCTTTTAAATCCTCATAAATGAGTTTTTTGCGTAGAATCCAGCCGTCTTCTAGGTTTCATCGTTTCACGTCAAGGGATCTGGGTAGATCCTCTTAAGGTTGAGGCAATTCTTAATCTCCCTCCTCCTTCTACACAGTGCCAGTTGCAAAGTTTGCAGGGGAAAGCAAACTTTCTTCGTCGTTTCATTCCTAATTACGTCGAGATTACTCGTGGTTTTACATGACTACTAAAGAAATATTCCGAGTTCGTTTGGGATACCGTTGCCAATAATGCTTTTGAGGCTTTGAAGTTGTCCCTCATGCGGGCTCCGCTTCTCTTTCCTCCTGATTATAGTCGTGATTATTTTCTTTATCTTGCTGCCTCTGAGTATACTATAGGCATGGTTCTAGTCCAAGAGGATGATGCGCACGATGAACATGTTATTTATTACTTGATTCGAAGTCTCACATCAAATGAAATCAAGTACCAACATGTTGAAAAACTGGCCTTGGCTTCCGTTCAAGCCGTCCAACGCTTCCGACATTATATCCTCTCAAGGAAAAGTACAGTGATTTCTCATTGCAACCCTATGCAACACATTTTGACACGTCAATTGCTAGGGGGGAAATACTCCAAATGGATTTTCATACTCCAAGAGTTTGACTTGGAATTCGATTGCGCCACGTCTAAGAAATCCTTATTTTTTGTTGAGTTGATATGCGATTTTACTCACTCTACCACAGAAAATGTAGCAGTAGATTCATTACTCGATGAATCTCTTTTCCTAATTAGTACTGACGATCTTTGGTATGGATATATCATTATATATCTCCAAACCCACACTTTTCGGTTTGCTTTTTCTAGTACTGAACGACGTTTCATTCGTTATCAAGCTCGTCAATACATTATCCTCGGGGATACTCTTTACCGTCGGGGCATTGACTCTGTTTTTCGACGTTGTCTGACGTTTGATGAATCCAAGAAATCTCTAAATGACTGCCATTCTGGAGCATGTGGTGGTCATATGTCTAGGTATGCTACTGCCCAAAATATCTTACGCGCAGGTTATTTTTGGCCTTCCTTGTTCAACGACTGCATTACTGCCATTCAAAAATGCCATGCCTGCTAGACCTATAATCAGAAAATTCAGTCACATCCTGCTCCTCTTCATCCTGTGGTCTCAGTTGGTCCTTTTGCGAAATGGGGCATTGATTTCATGACATGTCACGCTCACTCGGCCGGGGGGCATGGTTACATCATTGTAGTTGTTGATTACTTTACAAAATGGGCTGAGGCGATGCCAACATTCAATAATACTGGAAAGACTGCAGCGTTGTTTCTTTTCAACCATGTCATAGCTCGTTTTGGTGTTCCCCAAGCTATCGTTACTAATCATGATAGTCACTTTAGGAATTTTATGATGTATGAACTTACAGAAAATTTGGGTCTTCGTCATGATAACTCAACACCCTATTATCCGCAAGCTAATGGACAAGTCGAAGCAATCAACAAATTTCTTATAACTATGCTTCGACGGATGATAGGAATTCATAAAATGAGCTAGAACACGATGTTGTTTTCGGCATTATGGGCATATCGGACATCTGTTAAATCCGCTACGAGGTTTACGCCTTTTCGATTGGTCTATGGTGTGGAATCCATTCTTCCTATAGAATGTGAGATACCTTCTCTGAAGCTAGCTGTTGAACTCTTACCCAATACTTCTGCTGAAGAAGAACGTCTATTGTATTTGATGTGATTAGACGAAACTCGACGTGATGCTACTCTAGTAATAGAAGCCCAGAAGAAACGTGTCAAGGCACAGTATGACAAGCATGTCAAGCCTCGCGTTTTCTCTGAAGGTGATCTTGTTCTTCTCTATGAACAGGATCGAGATGCGTTAGGATCTAGGAAATTCGAACCAATGTGGCGAGGTCCTTATATTGTTCATCGAGTTTTGGAAAAAGGAGCATATGAGCTGGTAGATTATGATGGTATCCCTTTGAGTGAACCCAGGAATGGGTTGTACTTGAAGAAGTACTATGCATAAATCATTTGTGCACAAGTACTTGTATTTTATGTATCATACTTTGTGTGTGTTACTTTAGTTTTCTTTTGATGTTATCTGGTCTCTACCCTTATGTTTCGTTGTGTTTGATTGCCATATTTCAAAGTCTTCCCTACCTTATATTGGCTTCGATGATGGTGCTAGCCGTAGTACTTGGAACCTAGCTTCCGCTGCCTGGGAAATCTATGCCCCAACAAATGAACTTGTATCTTTACAAGGTGTATGCCTTGGTCGTGCAACCAATAACATTGCAGAATATAGCGTCATTATTGAATTATTGGTTGATGCTATCTCACTCGGAATTCGTCATTTGGTTGTGCGAATTCATTCGCAGCTTGTAGTACTACAGTTAAGTAATATCTACTATATTCGAAGTCCTACTTTGTTACGGGTGTATTTGCGAATTCGCGTCTTGGAACGTTATTTTGATCGCATTGAATATCAACATATTCCTAGATGTCTTAATACATTAACAGATGCATTGGTAAATTATGTATTGGAAAGACATTTGAACCATTTATAAATCAAACACATTAAAATTCACACAATATAAAGTAAACTGGTAGAAGCCATCTGTATATATAACGATCAAAAGAGTTTTTACAAAACAAGTTTGTCCGAAGACCAAAATATAAAAATTTGAAGCTTATAGCTTCTACAAAATAACATCATGGATGACGTTCACGGTAACACACGACTTCCCTAGCAACCCTGCAGAGCAGTCGACCCATAGTTGTTGATACCCCTACAGTGTGACGTTGATCGCGTCGTGGAACCTCTTCTAGAGTCATATCTGGAATTTCTGCCGTCAGGCCCTCTAAATTCTGTTCCACCACCTGATAATCTTCGGCATACTGTGGTGCTTCTGTTGCTACCTCTCCTCATCGCTGGATAGGAGAAGAGCCAGGAGGCCTATACGGTCCAACATATGTGTTATCAACAAACATTTTGTGTTAGTCTTTGGATAAATATATAAAAACAAAAACATTTGAATATGATAAAAAATTCAAAAACATTTAAAAAGAGAAAATGTGTGAACTTCTTACCGAGGTCTCCCCACTGAGTGTCCTCAGGCAATGATAAATTCGGATCTCCTCATAAATCCAACCTGGCATAAGCGTAGTCATCGACCATCAACATCTGGTTTTGAAGCCAGTCAAATAAAATATCGTCGTACTTGACGATTGGTCCTGCCACGTGTCGGGCCATGAGCCGACACCATCTCAGCATTCTCGGATCCTTAGGATCTGGGAAGTACCACTCAACCTGAAGTCTAAATACGGGGACCCTCTCAAGGAAGAAGGACACCAGCAAAGAACCATACCCAAATTGTTTCAATTCACCTCGCCTGCATTTGGTTAATTGCCTTTTGATACTGCGAAGCACAACATCTGCCCAGTTGAATACTCGAGGCTCAGTACACTCGATGGTGTACTGGAAGTAGCTCTGTAAGTCCATATGAGGAGTAAAACTCTGAGCCATCTGAGCTATGGTAAAAAGGATAGTGCAGAGGGTCAATTCTTGTACCCCCCAGATAACAACTTTTCCCTTTTTCCTCTCAGCCTCACGTACACAGTATTGATTGCAGTACTCACTCATCTTTAACCCACCACCTCTACTACTAGTCAGGCTGACATAATGCCCTTGCCTGGACAATCCAGTCAAAAAGTATATGTCTTCAATGTCTATGGATAATGTGTGAGCTCCTACATTGAAAACCTGTTGATCTGGGTCCCACATACGGACCAGGTACTCTAGTAGTCTGACATGGGCCCTCATGCCCGGGATGCAAAAGTATTTTAAGAGCCCACAATCTCTCAATGCAGCTATGGTAGGAGGATGATTCTTGGAATTTGAATTATCCTCTTCATGTTCTCTTTCACACCACTCAAGCACCATGCTTATGGCTATTTATCTGCATAAGGAACATAAAAGGAGGATTAATGATTTTATTCATAATCTGGATCTTTTTCATTGGCTAAATTTTAAAAAAAAAATTGGATTCTGCGGTTCTCGCAGGTGTCTTATTTGCACAGTGCGAACACCTCGCAGGTGGCTCACGGCTCACCTGCGAGAACGCATCATTCTCGCAGGCCTCGTATGGGCTGCCTGCGAGAACACCTATGCGCATGTAGGGTTCAAAAAACAACTTGAAACTAAAAAATTAACCAATGAGATTCAAAATTTAAACCATGAAAATGTCAAGAATGAAGAGCTTACCTTAATGCAATAGACGGCTCATCGAATAGTCTCCTATAGCTCCTGAAAATCGATGCCAAATTCGGAGGGTAAAAAGAGGGTTTTGGAGCTTAATAGTGGAAATGTGAAATGATATGGTAAAAATGTTTATTTACTCATTTAATTTACTTTTTACTATGTCATTTTGGGTTTTTATGCTTATTTATTGCTTAAACCTAATCCCTAATATCAAGATGAGTGTGATGACTTGCAGGTGTGATAACATTGATGATTACATACAAGCATATGGACATATTTTTCTTCGTTATGGTGTGTTTTTTATTGTTTTTCATGGTTTTTACATAAAACCTCGAGCATTGTTTTTGTCCGTTCTTACTCTCGTAAATACAAGAGAATGTGATCAAGCATAGTTTTATCACTTTTTCGGGCTCAACAAGGTTATGCGAAAAGGAACCCCCCTGGAGTCCTCTTTAAGCTTTTTTCAGACTCTCTAAACATGAAAAGATCGCCGAGCAACCTTTCTATTTTCACGCTCGGTAAAGTATTTGAAGTACACGTCTGGTGAGCGATAATTTCTCTCTTTTTCGGTCTCCTCCAGACTATTTTACGAAAAAGGAACTGAGAGAGTTCTCTTTTAAGTGTTTTTCCAAACTCTATAATCTTGAAAAACCTTCAAGTTTTCTATCTATGGACTCATTAAACAAACATTGACAGACCCGTGATGGGACCGAACCACTCCTTCTTAGGGTTCGTTAAAAATACTCCGAGGGACTCATCCGAAGGATGAGCTTATATCAACAAGCATATGTGATCCTCTTCAAGCTTGCATAAAAATAAAG
>ML779353.1:620373-637428 GCA_009831015.1 Picea engelmannii
ATAAAGAGGTACTTGCCAGAAATGGTGGGGGAAAATTTGGGAAAGGGATATGTTTCATCTTCGTATTGATTGGCAGTAAGTGTCGCTCTTGAACATGACACCCCCTATTCATCATTTGAAGCCGGTTTGGGAAATCCATTTGTGTCTCATTCGATTTATTACAAGGTCGTTCCCTGTGTTGTCTTTGAGTCAATGCTGCCAAATCATTGGTCGTGTCGTTCATATGTTCAAGAGAAGTCCATCTGAAACCTATATTGAGTCAACCATCTGCAGTTATCCACTCTCTCCGTGTCAGCCTTCCCTGTGTCCAGTCCAATTTTCAAAATGCTCTGTTTCACCTTCAAACTCTGTTACTCATTTCGTGTCATTGATGGGGGATACATTAAGGCCCTCCTGTGGTGAGTTTTGTTCTGTCGACTTCATCTCATTATCTAGAATCAAGACTTAGAAATTATTTAGTACCTTGGAACTTGCATGCCTCAATGGAAAGTTTCCTCGCTTTCGACAGTGGGTTTACATCATTGACCCCTAATCGAAAGATTCCATCAGATGTTCGACATCAACTCATTTATTCACAGTTGATGGATTGTACTATGGTACCTTGGGAGTCATTGACATCAATGGTGATTTCTCTCGCACTTGTTAACGGTTACATCAATGACCGGTAATCAAGTGGTTTCTACCATGTTCGACTTCAACACATGTAATCACATGGTTAGATTCGTACTTTGGGCGACGAGATTGAAGACCCTAGATATTATCTTTGTAATCCAGGTTGCGATGGAGTATGTACAATTTGTGACACATAGATCCACTGTGTATGTTTCATGGCTATGTTGTCTTGATTTGAAATTTCTTGCATAGATCCACAGTGTATTCAGGTGGCTATGCTATATTTTGACGGCATGGATCCACAGTGTATGATCGGTGGCCATGACCTATAATGGCGTTAGTCTGTGATCTGATTATGGGAATGCCTACCTCAGAATTGATATATATGATATTCTGCAGATGCTTGATTGTTCGCAGGTTTCTGATTAGATGTGCTCCTGGTTCTCGACACACACATGCAACTTACAAAGTCTATCGATTGTCACTGGTTCCAATGTCAGACTTTGGGGGGAATTTTGTTACCCATGATTTTGGTCATCATGATGATGTATTGATTATGGTGCACACATGATCTTCATTAGAACTTTCTCCTAAGAAAAGTTACTTTCTTCTCTTTCCAGAAATATCATTTTTGAAGAAGGTTCGCAGGTTGCTAGTATAGTTTCCTGCGAGAATGTATGATTCTCGCAGGCTGCCTTAAGCCAGAGTGCGAGATGTTCTCCCTGTGTATAACTGATAGGGTGCGAACACTTTGTAAAGAAGGGAAAAATATGAATTCTTGAAGCTTCTAGAAGGGAATCTTCTAGAAGGATGAGATGGCATTCAAATGGTTATCTAAGTACTAGATTTCGTGATATTTTGGGATCATTCTTATCCAAGTAACTAATTCATTCTCTCCTATATATTGAGGGGATTCTCATGGAAAAGGTTAGAAGCAAACAAGCAAGAGATTCATTGGAGAATTAGTGAAAATAATTGTGTGAAGAACTGATGCTACAATAGCTAAGAACTCCAACAAATTTATCAAAGGTGGTTGATCTTCTTCATACAAGTGAGAAAGTGTGTGTGTCAGAGTCAAGAGCCATCGAAAGGAAGTTTGCAAAATCAAGGCTCAGGTTGTAATATTTACTTTCTATCAATATGATACAGTAATATGTCCCTTTCCCATAAAGCTAATTCCACTTTATTGTATAACTCCTTGATCATATACATAGATTGATTGTTGAATAGATTGTGCTTTCTTCACTTTGGTTGGTTTGTGTTGTCTTGGTCTTGAATGCACAAGAGCATTGGAGCAAAGTAGGAGAAACAAAGACCATAGGAAGCGATCATAAGCTATGTCCTTTGTTCTTTCCTTCTAGTACATTTAATAGTCGAAATCTAGGGAAAGAGTATTATTCTGTCTTTCTTTGTTCTAGATCCAGGTGGATCTAGGGAGATCGGTTTGTGTCCGCACTTACAGATTTATCCAATAACACATTGCGGTAACCTTGACCGAATCATCTCCTACTCCAACTGAAGCTGACAAAGCCACTTGGTTCATTGAGAAGATCCAACACATCCGCCAACATGTTTAGTATATCCTACAAAATTCCAATGACAAGTACAAACAACGCCATGATCAACATCGGGTGCCACATAAGTTTCAGGTGGGAGACAAATTTTGGTTTCAATTGAAAAAAGAATGCCTTACAGGACCCCATTGGAAGCTTCACCCACTATGTTATGGGTCGTACACTATCACCAAGGCCATGGGGGATAATTCTTTTGAGATCAACATTCCTCCTTTTCTTGGCCTGCACCCAGTGTTCAATGTGGATCTCCTTCGCCCTTATTTCACACCATTATTGAACACCTCAGAAGTAGTAGCACAACTGACACCCACAAAGCTCAACCCTGATTGCATACAACAGGCATCCAATTATCATATTGTGGACAAACAGATCAAGGGCACTCGACAACAAATGATCTAGCTTTATCGAGTCGTCAAAGAAGGACAACTCCTGCACCAAGGCAAGTGGCTCACCCGGGGCCAAATTCAGTAGAAATTTCCTCATCTGATGGTGGACCTCAATGCAATGGAGACCATTTCTTCCTAAGTATGGAGTATTGATCCATATGGATATCGGTGGCCACCCACCTTTTCCAACTAGCTCAAGATAGTTTTCTAACAATTTTGGCAATTTTAGTAGTTTTAACTTCTGGGGCCATTTTGAGGGCCTAATTGAAGGTTTTTCGGGATCTATATTCTTAATAATATCCAAATCTATGATTGAGACCCTAAAATTAATATCCTTTATGATACCTTTCCAACGGTCTATCACACAGCTAAAATGGAGATCGTATGCAAAAGTTACGACCCCGGGAAGTTGATGTACTAACTTACCCAAACGGTGCCCACATGACTTTTGGCACTTCATCTCCTAGGGTTAGGTTTTTGGATGTCTAGGGTTTTGGCATTCTTTTTTATTGTAAAAATGTCTTCAGAGACTCATTGTAATCTTCTTCTAGCAAATGGGCCCAACCATCACATCACTTCTCAGAGATAAGTCGCCACCATTCGAGCAAGCTTGTCCCACTGCATTTTACAGTTTCATCTTATTTCATTATTGAATAGAAAACCAGTTTTACTGTATCTCTGTTATTTTGTGTTAATAACTTGTTAATAATATGTATTCATTTCGTTCTTCTCATAAAATCCGGATCAGAATAAGTTCAAGAATTTGATTATACAACTTGGTGAAATGTAGGTTGAAAGACTTGATAGTCTCACTGTATTTGTATGCAATGTTATTGTATGCCCATAATTGTTTGGTTGGGCTCTTAGATTTCCCATAAGTGTATTTGAACCAATAAACTATCTCTTCCCAAGTGTAAATAATCTTGGGAGGAATATCAAAGAAATATGTCATTGCTTTCCATTCGAGAGACTTGATAAACAGGCGCATACAAGTATCATTGTCATTAGCTCCTATATCGTGACTGTTAGGAACCAAATATCAATATAGCATAGAGAAACCTTAGAATAAGTACTCAACTCCTTGAAAAAGAGAGAAATTCAGGTAATAAGCCTCTTCGAGGGGTCAACCTCTTTATGCCCAAATAAATGTCCAAATACAAGATGATTCCAAATGAAAATGTCTCCTTGGTATATATAGGAGACTAGGAGGTATAATTACAACTAATGGACTAAATCCAACATAAATAAAATAACATTACTAATGTAATATGCCCCAATTAAGGGGTAATGAGCCACTATTTAGGGCTTAACATGCCCCTCCCCTTGATACAAGTGTTTTCCGCAATTCTTGAGTAACTCTGGATTCTTCTGTATAAAAGACTCATCTTCCCAAGTGGAAGCTTGAGTCGGTAGTTTCCTCCATTTAATGAGATACTCTAAAATGGATCTATTCCTCAACTGGCGAATTCTTGTGTCAATGATGGCTTCAGGATCCAATATGATTTTTCCTTTTTCTTCAAGTTCTAGAAAAATAGTTTGAATTGGGATCTTGTCACCTATAAACTTCTTTAAGCATGAAATATGTTAAACTGAGTGTACTCGTGAAGATGCAGGCAACTCCAATTTGTATTCCATAGTACCAATATTTTTCAACACCCTATAAGGGCCATAGTAATTTGGCGATAATTTATTATCCTTCTTGGCTTGCTTGAGGGACATATGTTTGTATGGTTATAGTCTTAAAAACACCCAATCCCCTAGTTCAAAACATATTTCACTATGATGTTGATCTGCTTGTTGTTTCATGCGATTTTGTGCCATGGTCAGGTTGTCCTTTAATATTTGGAGAAATAGTTGTTGATGCTCGATGTGATATTCTACTTCTTGAACCTTATATTTTTCTTTTAGAGAATAAGTGATTGAAGGACGGTGGTATCCATAGAGTGCCATAAATGGTGTCATTTTTGTTGCAGTATGAAAGGAAGTGTTATACCACCATTCTACCAAGGGTAACCATTTGAACCATTGTGTTTTTTTATCAGAGACAAAGGAATGAAGGTAGACTTCCAGAAATGTGTTCACTATCTAGTTTTGTCCATCATATTGAGGATGATAGGATGATCTATGAGCCAATTGAGTACCCAAACAAGAAAATAATTATGTCCAAAAATGTCCAGTGAAGATGGGATCTCTGTCACTTACAATAATCTTTGGGCTGCCCTGTAGATTTTGAACTGTCTCCATGAATGCGATGGAAATTGTACTGGATTTGAAGGGATGAGAGAGTGCACAAAAGTGTGCATACTTGGTCAGTCTATCAACAATCACCACGATGGCACTCTTTCCTTCAGACTTCGGTAACCCTATGATGAAATCCATGGAAACCTCCTCCCAACACTGACTTGGGATGGATAATGGTTTTAAAATACCTAGGGTCTTAATTGTTTCCACCTTATTTTGTTGTCAAACCAAACATTCTACCACAAACCTTTGAACATCAGTTTTAAGGCCATCCTAAAAATGTTCCTTCTTAACCCTATGGTAGGTTTTCAAAAATCCTGAGTTCCCTCCTACTAGAGAGGTGTGCAATTCCAATAATACCTTTTGTTTGAGTTGGGAGTTCTTACATAAATATAAACGATCTTTGTACCATAGTGAATAATTTTTCCATGTAAATGTATCTGATGCACTGGAATCCTGCTAAAACCGTTGAATGAGAGTCCACACTTTTGCGTCATTCTTCCATTCATCCCTTGCTTCTATTATCCAATCGGATTGGATATCAAGATAGAATAGAGAGAGGCCTCAACATATTCATTATTTCTTGAGAGTACATCTGCCACAAAATTTTTCTTCCCTTGTTTATAGATTATTTCAAAATCATAACCCAATATCTTGGTTACCCATTTTTGTTGTTCTTCTGAAGATAATCTTTGTTCCAAGAAGTATTTAAGACTATCATGATCTTTTTTGACCTTGAGGTGCCTACCTATTAGGTAAGGACGTCATTTCTCCAATGCATGTATTATTACCATCATTTACTTCTCATAAATGGGTTTGTGTAAGTACTTTCCCTTGGGTGGTTGACCTTCAAAAGCCAAGGGCCTTCCTTCTTGCATTAGAACAACACCAATTCCATTTCCCGAGGCATCACATTCCACAGTAAAGGTTTTTGTGAAATCTGGAGTGGTCAAGACATGAGCTTTGCACATCACCTCTTTAAGTTGTTCAAAAGCTTTAGTTTCCTCCAGAGTCCATGAAAATTCATCCTTCTTAGTTAGTGTCATTAAAGGTGTTTCTATTCTTCCATAGTGTCGAACAAACTTGTGGTAGTAACCTATCAAAACCTAAAAATCCTCTAAGATTCTTCAATGTTTTGGGAATCGACCAATCCATCATGGCCTTAATCTTGTTAGGGTCTACCTAGACACCTTCATGAGATACAATATAACCCAAATACTCTACCTCCTTCACTCCAAAGAAACATTTGGATGGTTTTTTATATAGTTGTTTCTCCTTTAGTAGTTGTAGCACCTTGTCAACATGTCGCACATGATCCTCCCAAGACTTGCTATAGATTAATACATGATCAAAAAATACTAACAAAAATTTTTGAAGGAAGGGCTTGAAAATAGAGTTCATCAACCCTTGGAATGTGGAAGGTGCATTTGTAAGGCTAAAAGGCATGACCAAAAATTAATAATGGCCTTCATGAGTTCATAATGTTGTTTTTGGGATATCTTCTTCCTTCATTCTAATATGATGATACCCTAAACAAAGATCCAACTTTGTGAAATAGATTGATTCATGTATTTCATCTAAAAATTCATGGATGATGGGAATGGGAAACTTATCTTTAATAGTGATCTTGTTGATCTCTCTATAATCTAGACACATACACCATGAGACATCTTTCTTGGATACCATTATGACCAGTGCAGAGTAAGAACTTTGGCTATGTATAATAATGTCAACCTCTAACATTTATTCAACCATGTGCTCAATTTCAATCTTCTAGGAATAAGGGTATCTTTATGGCCTGATGTTAGGAGGAACACTCCCAGGAATTAGGTGAATATCGTGATCATGATTTCAAGTGGGTGGAAGACCTTTGGGAATATATTCAAATACTTTGGAATGCTTATCAATGATCCCTTGGAGATCTACAAGAATAGACGGCTTAGATGTTTGAACATATAGTGAGCATAGTTGTGAAATAACACCTTAATTCCCCTTTTTCAATAATTTTGTCATGCCATTAGAGCTTATCACCTTACCAGGTTTCCCTGTGATACCTCTTAACTGAATTTCTTTTCCTTCCAATGAAAATTTCATGAAAGGTTCTTGAAAATTAAACACCATTATTCCTAATGATTGTAACCATTGGATTCCTAGTACAACATAAGCACCACCCATGGGTATAGAAATCATTGGACTATTTATTACATATTCCTCCATAGTAATATTGATCTTATTTCATTTTCATGAGCAATTGATAGTTCCTCCATCTGCAATCATTACTGGAAACTGTAGCAATGGATATACAAAGAAATTGAGCGATTTGGCTAATTTATAGTGAATGAAATTATGAGTACTGCCAGAATCAATTAGGGCTATTACCTTTTTCTTTTTGATATATCCTTCGATCCTAAGGGTTTGAGTGCTAATTCCAGCCAATGCATTACAGAATATCATGGGATTCAACTCTTTAGACGAAATTTCTTCTACATTTTCATCGTGAGATGGTTCTTGTTCTTGTTATTTTTCTTGTTCCTCTTCACAATCTATGTAGAATAATTTCTTATCAACACACTTATGTCCCTTACTCTAATTGTTGTCACAATTAAAGCATAAACCTTTTTCTTTTCTTTCCTCCAATTTTTGTGGTGTCAGCCTTGTAGGTTGAGGTTTTTTAGAAGAAGGAACAATATTCTCTCTATAGATGTTACGATTGGTCCTTCTAGTATCCATAGCCATATTTTTACTTTCAACATTTCTTTCCACCCTAAATGCATTCTCCAATGATTTGGGTTCCCAGAGGTGAACCTCATATTGAATGTATCCTTTAAAGTTCCTATGAATACATCAATCAAGTGCTCATCTAGAATATCTGTTACCTTTATATTCAATCTTTGGAAGTTCTCAATGTGCTCTGTAACTTAGCCCTTTTTCTTACGATTTATCAATTGGCTAAAGAAGGTATTGCTCCTTGTATCCTCATAGTGTACTATCATTTCATCCATGAAAATTATCCAAGTGAAGAGTGATTTGTGAGAATAAAGACATCAATACCATACAAATTGATTAGGTTCTAAATATAAAGAAGCAATTCGTACCTTTTGTGTATGTGGCACATTATGTAGATAGAATAATTGCTCCATCTAAAGTATCCATGTGATTGGGTCCTTCCCATAAAACTTCCTCATATCGATATTAGGAAAATGGTTGGTCTTCAACCCAAAGTTGGATTTTCTCCATTCTTGATTCACCTTCCTTGTGTCCTCATCATGAATTTCATGGGATACATTTTCACTTTCTGGTGTGCTCTCTATTAAGAAATTTTTCAATCCTTCCATGATCTCCCCCTTTAAACCATCGATCTTAGTATTTATTGCCTCCAAATTAACTTCCATTGAATCCATCATCTCTTGTAGTTCATCTTTTGTTACTGTCTTCCTTTGTAAATCATTTATGTCCCTATGCATTTCTCCACCTTCATCAAGAGTCCAAGTAGGATTGTCTAGAGGCTTATTTGGTGTAGAATTTCCCTTTTTTGGTGGCATGTTGGCCAAGTATTACTTTAAACCTTGATTTTGAGGTGGTTCTACTAGAAAATATTCATTTTATTGTATCTCCAAAATTTCGGTCCTTCTGAGTATGAAATTTTATTTTTTGTAGGCCTCTGATATTTCTTCTCTGCAATGCCACATGTCTGATCAAAATTGGATGTTCCAAGTGGAATTTATGGTAACTTCCACACAGCTTGATTATTTTTTTCCTTTCCAGTAGATCTCACTTGTATAGCATGAATTCTGAAACTCGTACCATAACTACTATAGGATTTCCACTATCCAATGCAATTGGTCTCACTCAATTCAGATACTCTAGGAAGAATTTATGATTGTTTTATGTGAAATCCCTGCTTGAAACTAGTCAATAGGACTAGTCAGATACCCTATATTTCACATGGTGTATATACAAATTTAAGATTACCCAAAAGGAAAAATTGTTACCACCGATACCTTACTAATATTTTTGAATAGCCTCTGGATTTCAGGGTCTGAAACATTACAGAAAACGTTTTATAGAGAAAATTCTGCAATGACTCAATTTAGGATGATTCTCGAACCCTATATTACAAAGTTTGTATCTCCGAAAGTATAAGGCCTCAGGAGATGAAATTTTAACCCAATGTACCTTGATTTGTCTACTAAATATCCTCTAAATTGTCCCTTCTAAATTGTTGTAGAAAAGAAGTTATAGCGAAATTTCCAAGGTGTCTCAGATGTAGCAGCGAAACCCCAAGACCTTGAGCTCTAATACCATATGTTAGGAACCAAATATCAATATAACATAGAAAAACCTCAGAATAAGTACTCAATGCCTTGAAAAAGAGAGAAATTCAGATAGTAAGCCTCTTCGAGGGGGAAACCTCCTTATGCCCACATAAATGTCCAAATACAAGATGATTCCAAATGAAAATGTATCCTTGGTATATATAGGAGACTATGAGGTATAATTACAACTAATGGACTAAAGCTGACATAAATAAAATAACATTACTAATGTAATATGCCCAAATTAAGGGGTAATGAGCCACTATTTAGGGCTTAACAGTGACAGGAATTAGAGAATGCCACCAAGTGTTTGTTTGTAGTGACTGTGTTATTTCCTAAAAACCTAGGAAGTTGTTCTTTAAATTTTGGTAGCGGATGAGTGGCAGGTGGTAGGTTTAAAGGGGATGATACATGCTATAGGGTAGTAGTATCATCTTCTTCGAATTTAAAAATTCCATACTTGTTTATGACCTTGGTGGGGTTGGTAGTAGATTGGACAGGGACCTGATGGCTATACAAACTACCAATTACTGACAAGTTTGAAGGTTGAGATGATTAGGCACCTCCAGTTCCACTAGAGCCAGCCACGAATGCCATTTTATAAATGATGGGTAAGGGTGAGAAATATGAACTAGCCGAATTAGACACATTTCTCCTTAGAGTACCTTGTTGGGTTGAAAAAACAACATTCCTTCTTCCTATTTCAGCGATAGGAGTAATTTAAGAAGATAATCCTCTTCTTCTCCTAGAGATGCGAGGATTTAAGGACATGAAAAATAAGATAAAAACTTTAGGAAAAATAAAGCTACAGTTGATTCCTAGGCTGCCTTGTAATAGGTATTGTCATGAGGAAAAGAAAACAGTCAAAGAATAAAAAACAAAAGAAAAAATATCCAATGATAATCATGAATACAATCAACCAGAGAGATATGGAAGATCTCTCCAATATGGTCGCCAAATAAATGTTGAGGAAAAGGTATGAATTACCTTACTCATTGATTTTTGAATCTTGCATGGATAGGACAATATAGTTGGGAATGTCACCCTCGGTTTTATAACCTCAAAAATATTCTCCCAATCTGTAAGTATTAATTACTAGGATTGAGGCAGATTTATTAATGAAAATAAAGCTGCAATATAAAATAAAATTTATATTAGTTTATGAAATGTACACAGATTACATAAACTAAACATGGAGCTCAAAAAGAAAAAAGTAACCAAGTCATAAATACACATATATGAGACAGAATAGCAATTTGATTTTATTTCATTCTGAGATATCAAAAGTTCTTTCTCTTTACAAAACCCATGCGAGGGCATGGACCAAAGTATGATTTAGAGATACCCGATGAACACCATACATAAAGACACTCACAATAAAGAAAAACTGAAATTTATAATTTGGATCAACTTGCCACAAACTGCTGCCATTTTGACTCTGTAAGATATCCTTTATCATCCATTAAACTTAATTCCCAAACAAACAAGAATACATAGACTATCAAGGATGGATCAACACCTCTAAAACAAGCATCTGAAATTTTGGTTCAGTCTTGAACCTTACTATCTACAGTAAGACCCTATTGTCAAAAAGAGAATTAGGCTTTGAATAAACTCAAGAATGAATGAAAACCAAAACTATCTCATGAAACCAAAAGAGAAAACCTTATTCTTGCTTCCTCCTTCTACCCTCCTCTTGTCTCTTCTTCTCATTCAACTTTTATTCTTTCCAAATAAGTTGAAGTAGTTCAACTACATTCTTTAGTTAAGTTAGTTTGACTTAAATAATTAGTTTAGGAGAGGTAAATAATAATAATATAGTTAAGGGTCTTTAATTAATAATAACTAGGTAGGTGGGACCCCTTGTGAATCTTGTAAATATATTCTTTTCAAATCATAAAATATAACACAAAAAGGATAATCATTTAAACCACATGCCACCCTTGTAGTTCCCTTAAATATCCTCCAAACTAGATATTTTAAATATCAAAAATAATTTATATCATATCCAAATATATATATATAAATATCCACATTATCCACATTATATCAAAACAAACTTTGTTGTCCAAGCATTTTGAAAACCACTAGCATTGTCTTCATCAAATCAAATCATAAAAACACATAATCTAAAAACCATACTTGCCACTCTGGGAGGCAATTTTCTTTTTTCACTGTTGTTTCCCTTTGATTTCTTGGAAGTAGCCCATGGTTGGTTAAACCCTTGGGGTTGTATCTCATTGATAACATGGGAACAATCATCCTTCAAATGCATGAGGGTAGTCACAGATTTTGAGGAATCATTGGAGGGAGAAGAAGGGGAGGTCGTTGCTTTTCCTTTATCTTGCATAGGTTGGGGAACATCAGTTTTTAGTATTTTACTAGCATGTGAATATTGAATAGGTGAATCAACACAAGAAATATGGAAATTAGGATTAACATATGGTGGGAGAGGAAATGACATATTGGTCCAACCATGATGGTGAGATATAGTTATCTTGACAATCTCTTGCCATCCATCATTTGCAGGGACTTCGGCTTGCAAGGACACATGTGGAGGTATGAGAATGAGAGGTATGTTCTAAATGTGGAAAGGAGGCCTTTCTGGTCGAGGTTGTACTATTCCATGACCAATCTAGTTAAAGAACCGAGATTGGAATAGTTGGTTCAATTCATGGGGGTCAACATCAAAATGTATGGAAAATCTAGGCCTCCTAGGACCTTAGTTCCAATTTCCCCTGCCTCTGTTGTTTCTTCCATGGATTCCCCTACTAAATAAAATCATCCTTTACCAGTAGTTCATCAGTAATGAAGATCTTAAAAAACCATACATGACACTATGTTTACATGAATAAAAAATTGGCTAAAAAATTGACACGAGATCCATGCAAATCCATCCATATCAAACCATTTATTAATCACCAAGTGAACAGGGGGTGATAGGTCTCATGGGACATATGGAGTGAGTCTAATTAGTAAAAAGTGACATAATGATAGGGGATTAATACGTGAATAATGTTCAACAATTAATAAAACAATTTACTGTGTCATAAAGTATCAAAATATCAGTCACCAATCCTTGTTGTGTTATCCTTTTGTTGCTTTTTCACATACTTTTTGTTTTAAAATTTATTTCATAGAACAAGGATGCAACAAATGAAATTGGGATTATGAGGGGAATGTAATGAGACAAAAGTTATAGAATGACAGGGAAATAATATGGATATTGTTCAATTAAAAATAAATCAAAACATGCAAAAAAAACATATCTTTGTTCTGACCTTCAAAGTTTAACATTGTTCACTTTTTAAAAACACCAATTTAAGCTGTTACTTTCTTTGAAAAATTTATTTGTTGGCTTCCAAACAATAATCTTTATGCCCAAAATTATTTAATTACATCAGCCTTTGCAGCCATATAATCATTATATGACAGTCATAACGAACAACATTGCAATCGATATGAGAAGCCACAATAGCCTTTGATCCATAATCATACATTAACTCAAATGCTAAATCCTTTAAAACCAACAGGAACACGCACATTGTTTACAATCACTTATATCCATCATTTATTTCAACATTGTTTAATGCAATCAAAATGGATGTTATAACTCTTATTCGGGCCCCAATCAATTCTCACACAAGTGTCTTTTTATATAAACAAAATAACATGTGAACCAAATAACCTTCAATACTTTGAGCGCAAGTTTCAAATAAACAATTACGTACAAACTTCTTCCAAAATTGCCAAATGAGGAATGCAACAAAATCATGCCCAAGTAACCAAGCACACATAGTGCTCCCACCAACCACCGAACTAGAGTAAGATGATATCAAAATAGTATTTAGGGTTTAATACAACAAGTGCAAGGTATGTATAGGTAGTTCAATCAGAGGGTTAGGTCTTCGAATAACGTAAACAACTCATGCCCTATCACGATTTACCACATAACAATAATATGTAACAATTATCTCGGTTGTAAGGATTTCCAAAACAATAGAAAACCAATTCCAACATGAAACAAAATGAAACCAATCCCTTTAAGGATAAAATCATGGAGTTGGGTAACACTTTCGTGACAATCGGATCTCCAAAACTCTGAAAGACGTTTTTTCTACCGAACTAATTTTTTTTTTGGGCCAGAATATTTTTTGGCCAAACCATTGAATGTCAAATCGAACGGTACAGTGATGACACCCTCGATTTTCATGTAGAATTTTAGCCAAACAATTTTTTTTCATCCGACAATATTTTTTCGACCGAAAGATGTTCCGACCGAAAAAAGATTTCAGCCGAAAGAATATTTCGTCCAAAAAATTATTTCGGCCAAAATATCTTTTCGGCCAAAATATCTTTTCGACTGAAATAACTTTCGGTAGAAAAAGTCTTTCGGCCGAAAAAATGTTTCTATATTTACTGCACATTGTATCTCTTCCGATCTTTGAGCTCTTGGCGAGTGATAGTGATAGTGAGGTCTTTTGAGCTATTTGTTACAGTCGTTTTAGTTCTTGGTGGTCACTTGAGATGTTTGTTGTGGTTTCTTGAATTTTTGGCGGTCACTTGAGCTGTTGAGGGTCATTTGAGTTGTTGTGGTCATTTGAGCTTGTTGCGGTCGTTTGAGTTGTTTGTTGCTTGTTGTGGTCATTTGATCTGTTGGCATATACATGTTGGTGGAGCTCTTGGTGGAGCTATTAGAGGAGATTTTGGCGCGGTCTGCTGGCATGGATGTGTTGGCAGATTTGTTGGCATGATCTGTTGGCTGGCGAACGGGTTGTCAGATCTGTAGGTATGTAACTATTTTGAATTTAAATTAAATTTATAAGTAATTTAGAAATTAAATTGAAATTAATTCTTTTAATTTTTAATTTAAATTGTGTTGTGACATGGCCACGAGGGTCTAGCTCTGTGGCCAAGGCGTGGGCATGCCAATGGCTTGGCCACAGGGCTGGCCCCCCGCAACCAAGTCACAACCCATAGACTGTGACTTGGTCGCGGGGAGCCAACCCTGTGGCCAAGCTGAGGGAGTGCCCACGGCTTGGCCATAGGGCATCCCCCCCACGGCCAAGTCACAGCCCATGGACTGTGACTTGGACGCGGGGGTCCAGTCCTATGGCCAAGCCATGGGCACACCTTTTATATTTGTGATTTGTAATTTAATTTGTATATTTGTAATTTAATTCGTAGATTTGTAATGTAATTCATAGATTTGTAATTTAATTCGTAGATATTTTTAATGTAATTCGTAGATTTGTAATTTAATTTTGATTAAAACGAATTCGTAAATCGCCTTATAGAATGAACCAAATCCTCCTTCGACAATCTTGTTTGCTGGGTTAAATTTTTTAGCAGCAGCTCATAATGTAATTTTGATTTGGATAGAGTTGTTGAAAGTTCACTTGATAGTTTGGAATTCCCTGCAAAATAAACATCAGGTTAATAATTCAGGAAATCATGTATTGCAAAATAAACATCAAGTTAATGATTCAAGAAATCATGTATAACAATGTTAGCAATAACTTCCAGGTTAATGCAACAATTAAATAATCTATTGACAATTATTTTTGCCCCTTATCTTTGCGTTGTTATGTTCAATATATTTAATGTTTAGATGCTAGGTTATTTTCAATCTGTAAAATACCTATTTAAAAAATAAAAATTATACTTCTTGTTAAGTGGTTTAATTCAAATAAATCTATGCATAGAAATAGATTTTGATATCTTGGTTATATGCAAATATTATCCAACGAAAATCATATTTCTCTTTTTAATAAATAATACTTCTTGTAAATATATTACAAATAAATTTGTTCTTCTATTTATTTATTTTTAAATATAAATATGTTCTTCTATTTCTTTTTCTTTAAATATAAATCTGTTCTTATATTTACAAAGCATATTGCCTCTAAAAAAACATTATACATATAAGTACATTAATTATACATCATTTACTATCACTAAAAACAAATTATATGTAAAGATATTAGTCTGTGCCTGAGCAGTCGACTAGGAGCCAAATTTTCTGTCTTTCACTCCGGTGTTAAAGATTTAGATTCAAATGCCCTTGTTTTCTGTGCATAGATAATATCTTATTAAAATTTGTTGTGACTTGGACACGAGGGGGCAACCCTATGGCCAATCTGAGGGCATGCCCACAGCTTGGCCACATAGCTGCCCCCCTACGACCAAGACACAGTCATTTCAAACGTTTTGTATTTTATAAAAATTTCATAAAAAATTCAAACCATCCAACTTTTTATTTCAAACGTTTAGTGATATTGAGTAATGACCTATAGGTAAAGATATTGAGTAACTTTTTTAGTGATGGATATTCATTTTAAAAGTAAAAAATATGCTCACAATCTACATGGATTGCACTATGGATTGCACTAGTACATGGACTATATTTTGGATTTATGCAATATTTTTTTATTTTTTATCAAAATAGAGTAATATAAAAGTGGCATCGCATCTACACATTTTCATGAACACCATTTTTATTTTTGATGTGATTATTCCCAAAAACAAACTAAAAATACCCATTTGAAGAACATAAAGCAAAAACATGCATTCATTTTGATAATATTGAATTTTCATTTCAAATGATTTCAAGAACTTTGAATTTCTTAAGTAATAAATTTTAGATGCAAATTATTAATAAATAGCAATTATTATATCATTAGAAAATGGAGTAGTAGATGAATCTATTAGTAGTACTTCTGATAGATTATCTTCAAAATTTCTAGCTCATCCACCCTTATTGAATTTTTAGGTTCCTAAGAGTCTTGCAATTTTTTAAGTTCTGGTTGAATAAAATCTCTCTCTAGAATTATTTTAACTAAGTTTTAAAAAAAATAAATTAATTTACAACAAAATCAAAACCGAGAGTTGTAAAAATCTCTAGTTTGAGAATTTTTATCAAACCCCACCCTCATAATCTTTTAATCTAAGAGAATCAATTGTCACATTTTGGTAAAAGAGTATATATATATATATACTCTTTTATATGAAAAAAATTACATGTTTGTATGTTCAAATTATACACACAAACAATAAATTTATAAACAATATGGATTTAGTGAATTTGATATAGACATTTAACAATCAAACATTAAGTTTTTAAATTTGATATAGACATTTAAGAATCAAATATTAGGAATAGAGTAAGCATTTAAGTGATTAGTTTGTGCCTGAGAAGTCAACTGGGAGCCAAATCAACTGTCTTTCACTCTGGTGTTAAAGATTTATATTCAAATGCCCTATTTTTCTGTGCATAGATAATCTCTTATTAAAATTGGTTGTGACTTGGCCGCGGGGGGGGGAACTCTGTGGCCAAGTTGTGGGCATGCTTACGGCTTGGCCACATGGCTGCCCCCTGCAACGAAGTCACAATCATTTCAAACGTTTTGTATTTTATAAAAAAATCATAAAAATTTCAAACTGTCCAACTTTTTATTTCAAACATTTTTTATTTTATAAAAATTTCATACCTTCAGGAATTCAATTTATTAATCAATTTTTACATATCTAATATTAGAGTATCATTTCCAAATCTAAAAACTATTGGTGCATTGCATTTTCCAAGAACTTGCAAAAGTGAAACTTTATGAAGGATTGATTCTCAGGGTGTGACAAGGCTACCACGAAACCCAAAAATAATGGTATCCATTATAAAACTATAATTGAGACTTAAGACTTTTGCAATCACGGCGACAACAATTTTGGACATAGGATAAAAAATGTAAGAGGAGTATGGGAGAGAAGGAGTAGGCATAAAAGTTACTTTGTTAAGCCCTAATATTGGCTCATTACCCCTTAATTGGGGCATATTAGATTAGTAATGTTATTTATTACCCCTTAATTGGGGCATATTAGATTAGTAATGTTATTTTATTTATGTCGGCTTTAGGCCATTAGTTGTAATTA
>ML779353.1:642582-667975 GCA_009831015.1 Picea engelmannii
TCATCTTGTACTTGAACATTTAAGTGGGGCAAAAGGAGGTTTCCCCCTCGAAGAGGCTTATTATCTGAAATTATCTCTTTTTCAAGGCGTTGAGTACTTTTCCTGAGGTTTTTCTATGCTATATTGATGTTTGGTTCTTAACATACTTGAATTAGATGACTCTTAATAAAATTACAGTTCTATATATGTGATATATTAACGCATTCTCTTAAAGTATGTGATCCAAATCATACCTTTGGTATAACTAGCTCTTATATCCTGAACACCTATAACATATTACATTGTAATATGTTATGACATATTACATTGTAATATGTTATGACATATTACATTGTAATATGTTATGAAGAATCTGAATTAATATAACACTCAACAAATAGAAACAAACTTTGAAACATAGTCAGTATATTCACTGAAGTCATTCCCTTAACCTCCATAACAAACACACTGAAATATGTAACAGTCACTTTGTATTAATAGAAAAATTGATAAAAGACGAACCAATATTTCATGTCAAAGCCTCATCTACAAAGTTAGAAGAAAGAACACTTTTAAATACATTTCATAGTTTACATTTTATAGTTTTCAGTTTGTTTTCAATTTTAATATTTGTGCATATGTATAATATCTGTACATATGTTATAATATATGTACATATGCATAATATATGTACATATGTATAATATATGTACATATGTTTCAATTTTAATATCAATGCATATGTTATAACATATTACAATGTAATATGTTATAGTAATATATGTTATAACATATTACATTGTAATATGTTATGACATATTACATTGTAATATGTTATGAAAAATCTGTGTTAATATAGCACTCAACAAATAGAAAAAAAACAGTGAAACATAGGTACTATATTCACTGTAGTCATTCCCTCCACCTCCATAATAGATACACTGAAATATGTAACAAAACAAAATGAAAATCTCATAGCAGAAATGCAATTTAAACTTGCATCTTCATTCAATAAAGTAAAAAATGCAATTTGAACTTGCATCTTCATTCAAGAAAGTAAAAAATGCAATTTGAACTTGCATCTCCGTTTAGAAAGTCAAACGATTCAACAATTCTTGTGATTAGTGGCCTATACTTGATGCAAATGCGCCACCCGGGGCATGTTTGCGATCACCAAGACCTTCTCTTCCTTCGGCCCGAAGAGCTAAAACGCTCTCTTACTCCCCTATCGGGACTTTCCTCTACCCACCACAGAACTATCCCTATGACTCCCCTATCTTATATCAGGAAATCGGACCTTGCGGGATCGCGAGTCCTGCACTCATGAAAATAGGGTATTTCAAACCCCCGAACCCCAATGAGTCTCTACCCACGGACTCCTTGCTTTTATTGGGAATTTTCCCAATCGGGAAATCGGCACTCACGAGGTCAAGAGTTTCTTACCTCGCGGACCCCCGATTTCTGATTCACGATGGCACTCTCTGTCCCTTCAGCCCCCTCCGACTAACTCCTCACGCATGTGACCTACCGGTCCATAAGACCATGGGCCCTCCCCTCCATCGGAGTTTCGGAATTCGCGGATTCAAAATGCGTAGAACTTACGCTCACGGAACTCCCAATTCCCCGATTCCCGACGCCACCTGGCATTGACCTGCTGCACGGTTTGACCTCTTTCCACCTGTCTTATACTTTGGCGCTTATGATCCACACTCTCGTGCAATCGGGAAATCACTTATCGAAGTTTCACGATTTCCGTTGCAACGATTTCCTTGTACTCAGAAATCCCGAAATGCCGAACCCTGACTCCTCGGGATATCTCACCACGTGTCACTCCGATCAATGGCTCAAAACTCTCGTCGGGAAATCACCAATTGTGATTTCAATCTGCAATCGTTTCTCCACTCCGGAAACCCCGATGCCTCCAAACACCGACTCGCTCAGATCTCCTGCCACGTGCCCTCGACGATGAATGGTTCGAAGTGCTCGTCGGGAAATCGTGGATCGCGATTTAAATATGCGAGATTTCTACATCCTCGGAAACCCCGATATCCCCGATGGACGGAACCCCGATGCTCCTGATGTTTGACACGTGTCCATCGGAGATCAACGACTGAGATCCTTTCTGGAAATCGCGGATCGCGATTTCGTTCTGCTCGAGTTTCAGGACCACGGAAACCTCGATATCCCGATGAGAAAATTCCCGATGACTCCTCCTCTGCTCACTGGGGCTTAAACCCTATGCAACTCTGCACGATCTGACGACTGGCGGAATTTCTCTAGTTCCCTCGGAGAATCCTGACCGTCGATTCCTCCCTCGCAAGGATCTCCTGAGAACGGCTAAGTATTCCTTCTCAACACTTTCTTTTTGACATCTGCACTTGCAGCTCCTTCTCGAACCTTCCTCGGCCTGAACTTTCTGCGTTCCCTTTCAATGATATTCCAAAGGTTCTATCCCTCTTGAGATTATTCACTCTGACTCTCTCAGAGACTTTGCGCACACTTCTCATGCTCGACCTTCAACAACTCTCAAGGTGTTGAGTCTCTCAGACTCTGTGTACTTCTGACAACAGTAGTCTATGCCTTCCTTTGCTTAGACTAGCCACTGAGACTTCAAGTTCAGCCTGCACCTCCCCTGCATGACTCTACCAACCCAAACCAACTTCTAGGTGAATGAGAATAAGGGTTTAACTGTCGAGCTTCATCAACGCACTCTATGCAGGAATCTCCTGGCTCAGACAGAGAAACAATTGAAACTTATTCTATCCTCTCTCTCTCAGACTTCAGTTAAAAACCCTGAAATATTCATGCACAGCATATTCAAAGCAAATGCATAACAGAAACACACATTCATGAGCACATAAACAACATACACAGAGAAACAACACCATCCATGAAATTGAATCAAAGACTCCCTTCTATTAATTCAAAAACATCTGTACATGGGTGTTCTTCACAAATTCTCTGCTTTCTCTCTCTTCTTGCTCCTGAATAATCTGAATCTTTTATCATGTACAAAGGAGGGTGTCTATATCCGTTTTCCCTCTCGAACTCTAAACTGTCTAATCTAGACTTAAACATCTATCTACCTGCATTAACTAGATTAAATTCCTCCTATCTAATTCAGACAAGAGCATAAGGCTCGAGGTCTGCTACAATACAACAGGCGCTCCTTCATAAATGTTTCATCGAAGGATATGGCACTTCATCTTAATTGAAAATTCAAAAAGAGTTATCAAGCTTATATGTCATGTGAAAAAAAAACACATGCGCTGGCTCCACGCTTGCTGAGTTGGCGATGCTCCTGCATCATACTCCTCAGCTTGAAAACTTTCATGGGCTCTTGTCCATGAGCTCTTGCACGGTCTGTCCATGATTTTGGATAACTGCTTCTGTCTCCCAGCTGGCATCCTCCACTGGATGATTTTTCCACTTCACCAAATACTCGAAGTATTTCTTCCGTCTGGTTCTTTTACTGGCCCTTTTTTCAAGTATGCGCTCCATCTGTGGCCTTTCTGCAATCGACATCTGCCTCTGCCACTGGATCCCTAGCTGCTCATCATTTCCAGTTCCTTTTTCCTTAGCCTTATATGGATACAAGTCTGAAACATTTAATGTCGGAGATATTCCAATCTCATCCGGCAATTCAATCTCATAAGCATTTTCTCCCAATTTCTTCAGGACTATGCATGGCCCAATTTTCTTCATTTTCAGTTTGTTGTATGTTCCCCTTGGGAACCTTTCTCTCCTTAGATGTGCCAGAACTAGATCACCAAATTTGAATTGAAGTTCTCTCTGATGCTGATCTACTCTGCGCTTGTATTCCTGGTTCGTTTCCAGCAATCGTTGCTTCACTCTGCTGTGAAGTTCTTCCATCGCTTCTGCGAATTCTTCAGCGCTTGCACTCTTTCTGAATATCTATTCTGAGTCCCTCATTTCAGACACTCCTCTCGGCTTCCGGCCATATATAATTTCAAATGGAATTTTTCTTGTGCTTCTGTTCACAGAATCATTGTACGTGAACTCTGCCTGTGGCAACACATTGTCCCAGCTGCTATGGTGCTCTGTCACCAGGCTTTTGAGTAAATCTCCAAGACTTCTGTTGACCACCTCTGTCTGCCCATCTGTCTATGGATGATAGGAAGAACTGAACATTAAGTTAGTCCCCATTTTCTTCCATAGTGTCCTCCAGAAATGTCCAATGAACTTTGTATCCCTGTCCGATACAATGCTTCTGGGTAAACCATGAAGTCTAACGATCTCCTTGAAAAACAAGTTTGCGATATGAGTCGCATCGCTGGTCTTATGGAACGGAATAAAATGTGCCATCTTTGAGAACCTGTCAACCACCACAAAGATTGAATCATGTCCTCTTTGTGTCCTTGGAAATCCTAATATGAAATCCATGCTGATTTCATCCCACGACCTCTCAGGTATGGGTAAGGATTGATAGAATCTCGCATTCTGCTTTCTGCCCTTTGAATGCTGACAAATCCTGCACTTGTCAACAAAATTCTTGACATCTATTCGCATCTTCAGCCATAAGTAGGCTTCACTCAGCTTTGCAAATGTCTTATCATGGCCAAAATTTCCTGCTAATCCGCCACTATGCTTTTCTTTTCACAAATTCTCCCTCATGGAGCAATGTGGAATGCATAACTGATTGCCTCTGAATAACAGTCCATTTTGGATAAGGTAATCCATCCACGGGCTTCTATCTTTGAGAACTGGATTCTCAGCTACCTCGTATGCCTCTGCAAAATCTGCATCACCTGCATACATGTCCTTTAGATTTTCAAAACCCAAGGTTTTGACTCGGAACTCCCGCAACAGCAAACATTTCCTGCTCAAAGCATCAGCCACTTTGTTAGCAGTCCCTGAAATGTGTTTAATTACAAATGTAAAATTCTGCATATACTCTACCCATTTTGCATGTTTTTGATTCAACTTTTCTTGTTGACTTACAAACTGTAGTGCATGATTATCACTACACAATACAAATTCTTTTGGCATCAAGTAATGCCTCCACTTCTTCAACACCTGTATGATGGCATAAAATTCTTTATGATACGTTGAATACTTCACCTTTGCCTCATCCAGCTTCTCGCTGAAATATGCGATTGGTCTGTCCTCCTAACTTAAGACCGCTCCTATGGCAAAGCCACTTGCATCACATTTCACTTGGAAAACTTTTGCAAAATCCGGCAATACCAAAACCGGTTGCTCTGTGATCTTCCACTTCAACAGATTGAAGCTCTTCTCTGCTGCTTCAGTCCAATGAAAATATTTATGTCTTTTCTTGACTGTGTCCATCATTGTTGTGCTAATTCCACTAAAATTCCTGATGAATTTCCTGTAGAAACTCTCCAGTCCATGAAAACTTCTCACCTCGAAAACATTTCTCGGTGATGGCCAATTCTTAATCACCCCTACTTTACTTGGATTCATCTTTAATTCATTTGTCGATATGACAAACCCCAAGTAAATGAGTTCTCTCTTCATAAATGAAGACTTCCTCATGTTGATCAACAACTTCTCTTGCTGTAGCTTCCTCATTACTACAGCTAAATGCTTTAGATGCTCTTCTTTTGACTTGCTGAAAATCAAGATGTCATCCAAATAAACAATGACAAACTTACCAATAAACTCTTTCAACACTTCATTCATCAGCCTCATGAATGTACTTGGTGCATTCGTCAAGCCAAACGGCATGACCAACCACTCATACAAACCTTCGTTAGTCTTGAAGGCTGACTTCCATTCATCGCCTTCCCTCATGCGAATTTGATGGTATCCGCTTTTCAAATCAACCTTTGAAAAAAACTCTGCTCCACTCAAGCAGTCCATTAAGTCATCCATCCTCGGCAATGGAAACCTGTACCTGCTGGTTATCTTATTGATGGCTCTGGAATCAGTGCACATTCTCCAGCCTCCATCTTTCTTTGGACTCAGTACCGTTGGAACGACACACGGACTAAGACTTTCCCTGACCAGTCCTTTATCTAGTAGCTCCTGTACCTACCTTTTGACCTCTTCGTTCTCCTGCAGTGTTAACCTGTACGTTGCTTTGTTCGGCAAACTTGCTCCTGGTATGAGGTCTATATGATGGCTTATGCTCGTCATCGGTGGCAACGAATGAGGTAATTCATCCACCACTATATCAACGAACTCTTCCAGTAGTTCCTGAATTTCCCTTGGAAGATCATCCACTCTTGTGCTGGTCAAAACAACTTTCGGTTTCCTGACCACAAAGAATTGTGGATCTTCCTTCTTCTTTACTTCTGCCAGAAGTTCCTTCCCACTCATGAGAAGTATAGTATTTCTTGGTTATGGTTTTACTTCTTTATCCTTAATGGGATTCAACGTATGTGCTCTTCCATTCTTCTCCAAAGTGTACGTATTCATCTTCCCATCATGAATTATGTTTCTGTCATATTGCCATGGTCTGCCTAGCAATACATGACATACATCCATAGGAATAACATCACATAAAATCCTATCATTGTATCTTCCTATCTTGATGTCAACTAAGCACTGTTTAGTGACATTTACCTGATGTCCCTTCTACAGCCATGAAACTTTGTATGGCCTCGGGTGATCTGTTGTCTCCAGCTCCAGTTTCTCCGCCATCTCGGTCGAAACGAGGTTGTTTGTGCTTCCATTGTCCACAATGACCTAGCATTTCCTGTCTTTGGTCTTGCATGTGGTTCTGAAAATTCCGTTTCTTTGAACTGCGTCCTCCACCTCCTTCTCGGGTGTTAAGAGAACCTTATGCATCATCAATGACCTTCCGTCTTCTGCGTCTTCTTCCTCAGCATCTCGCCTTTGTGCTTGGGCGATGTGAGCTTCTCCTTTATCTGTCTTTCTATCTGGACAATCAACTTCCTTATGTCCATTTTTCCCACATGTGTAACATGTGATGATTCCTCCTCTACCTCTTCCTCTACCTCTGGTACGAGGAAACGTGTTCACGTCAGCGTATCCTCCGCCTTGTTCTGTCTGTTGCCTTCCCTGTTCAGCGTGCTGACCTCGCTGTGAACTTCCACCTCTTTCTATTCTCGTCTGATTCTTCTTCCAATCGTCCTTAGATTTCTGGAATCTATATTAAGCAATTGACTTACCTTTCAGTTGGCTCCTACCTCGGCCTCGCTGTCCTGGCTTACGTCTTAGCTTTTCCTCAGCCTTCAGTGCCATTTGATACGCATCCTCAACCATTCGGATGGTTTCCATACTCATCTCATCCTGGATATCGTATCTTAAGCCATTCATATACCTGGCAACTTTTTCATCATCGCTCTCCCGATGACCCGCTCTGATATTGAGTTTGTAAAATTCTTCGGTGTATTCCTTCACCGTCATCAATTTTTGCCTTAGGTTCTGCATCCTCCTAAACAGTGTGATTTGATAATCCCTTGGGATGAATTTTTCTTTCATCTTCGCAACCATTCGATCCCAACTTTTAATCTTTTTCTTACCTTTGCAGCGTCTATCTACTTGAAGCTCTTCCCACCATAATGCTGCATGTCCCTTCAATTTGGTGACAGCATGTCTGACCTTTTTATCCTCTTAGATATCCTCATAATCAAAGTAGGTGTAAAGAGCTCTAATCCAATCCAATAGCTCTTCTACATCCAGATTTCCTTCATAAGTCGGAATGTCCATTTTTGTCTTTGAACTCATCTGGGCTATGGCTTTCATTAATCGCTCATTTGCTGCATCTTCCGTTGGGATTTCTCCTGCTCCCTATCCAACTTCACCTTCATCCTCGGATTCACTGGTATCTCTTGCATCAGCTTTGCGCCTCTGCTTTATTCCTATATCCACAATCATAGAGCGTAATTCTTGTAGTTGTCTTTCTACTTCCAAATTCTGCCCAGGCCTACCTCTTTCTCTGGACGATTCCCTTTCCCCTTCTGGATCAGGTGATTGTCTATCTCTTCTCCATGGCGGCATGGTGAATTCTCCTTTCTTCTCTGCTACAGAAAACAGAGGGATTTTCTCGCTCTAATACCACTTGATGCAAATGCGCCACCCAGGGCACGTTTGCGATCACCAGGACCTTCTCTTCCTTCAGCCCGAAGAGCTGAAACGCTCTCTTACTCCCCTATCGGGACTTTCCTCTACCCACAGAACTATCCCTATGACTCCCCTGTGTTATATCGAGAAATCGGACCTCGCGGGATCGCGAGTCCTGCACTCATGAAAATCGGGTATTTCAAACCCCCGAACCCCAATGAGTCTCTACCCATAGACTCCTTGCTTTTATTGGGAATTTTCCCGATCGGGAAATCGACACTCACGAGGTCGAGAGTTTCTTACCTCGCAGACCCCCGATTTCTGATTCGCGATGGAACTCTCTGTCCCTTCATCCCCCTCCGACTAACTCCTCGCGCATGTGACCTACCGGTCCATAAGACCACGGGCCCTCCCCTCCATCGGAGTTTCAGAATTCGTGGATTCGAAATGCGTAGAAATTACGCTCACAGAATTCCCGATTCCCTGATTCCCGACGCCACCTGGCATTGACCTGCTGCACGGTTTGACCTCTTGCCACCTGTCTTATACTCTGGCGCTTATGGTCCACACTCTCGTGCGATCGGGAAATCGCGTATCGGAGTTTCGCGATTTCTGTTGCAACGATTTCCTTGTACTCGGAAATCCCGAAATGCCGAACCCCGACTCCTCATGATCTCTCGCCACGTGTCCCTCCGATCAACAGCTCAAAACTCTCGTCGGGAAATCGCCAATCGTGATTTCAATCTGCAAGCGTTTCTCCACTCTGGAAACCCCGATGCCTCCAAACACCAACTCGCTCAGATCTCTTGCGACGTGCCCTCGATGATGAATGGTTCTAAGCGCTCGTCGGGAAATCGTGGATCGCGATTTCAATATGCGAGATTTCTACGTCCTCGAAAACCCTGATATCCCCGATGGACGGAACCCTGATGCTCCTGATGTTTGACACGTGTCCATTGGAGATCAACAGCTGAGATCCTTTTAGGAAATCGCGGATTGTGATTTCGTTCTGCCCGAGTTTCAGGACCACAAAAACCCTGATATCTCGATGAGCAAATTCCCGATGACTCCTCCTCTGCTCGTTGGGGCTTAAACCCTGTGCAACTCTGCACGATCTGACGACTGGAGGAATTTCACTAGTTCCCTCGGAGAATCCTGACCATTGATTCCTCCCTCTCGAGGATCTCCTGAGAATGGCTAAGTATTCCTTCTCAGCACGTGCTTTCTGACATCTGCAGTCGCAGCTCCTTCTCGAACCTTCCTCGGCCCAAACTTTCTGCGTTCCCTTTCAATGATATTCCAAAGGTTCTATCCCTCTTGAGATTTTTCACTCTGACTATCTTAGATACTTTGCGCACACTTCTCGTGCTCTACCTTCAACAACTCTCAAAGTGTTGAGTCTCTCAGACTCTGTGTACTTCTGACAACAGTAGTCTATGCCTTCCTTTGCTCAGACTAGCCACTGAGACTTCAAGTTCAGCCTGCACCTCCCCTGCACGACTCTACCAACCCAAACCAACTTCTAGGTGAATGAGAATAAGGGTTTAACTATCGAGCTTCATCAACGCACTCTCTGCAGATGAATTTAACTGCACTCTATGCAGGAATCTCCTAGCTCAGGCAGAGAAACAATTGAAACTTATTCTATCCTCTCTCTCTCAGACTTCAGTTAAAAACCCTAAAATATTCATGCACAGCATATTCAAATCAAATGCATAAAAAAAACACACATTCATGAGCACATAAACAACATACACAAAGAAACAACACCAGCCATGAAATTGAATCAAAGACTCCCTTCTATTAATTCAAAAACATCTGTACATGGGTGTTCTTCACAAATTCTCTGCTTGCTCTCTCTTCTTGCTCCTGAATAATCTGAATCTTTTATCATGTACAAAGGAGGGTGTCTATATCCATTTTCCCTCTCGAACTCTAAACTGTCTAATCTAGACTTAAACATCTATCTACCTGCATTAACTAGATTAAATGCCTCCTATCTAATTCAGACAAGAGCGTAAGGCTCGAGGTCTGCTACAATACAACATGCGCTCCTTCATAAATGTTTCATCGAAGGATATGGCGCTTCATCTTAATTGAAAATTCAAAAAGAGTTATCAAGATTATATGTCATGTGAAAAAAAAACACATGCGTTGGCTCCACGCTTGCTGAGTTGGCGATGCTCTTGCATCAATACCTTAGATTGAGACTATGTACACTCTTAACTATATTGTAGTATTCACATAGCTCATACGGGTAAAATATGAAGTTGATTGCATTTCTTTAGCTCTCTTAATCAGAGTAAGTAAACCCATATGTATTGGATAAGAGTATATACCCTTTGAAAGACCCTTGTTGATGATCTATTACCCTTTGTATTTACACAAGCATTTGGTTGAAGATAATTTTCTATTACCCTTTGGATCTGATAGTAGTATAAGATGGTGATCTATTACCCTTTGTATTACACAAGCATTGGAATCACATACAAGTGTAATATAGGTGTTGATACTTAGTGTCATTGCTTTCTAGTGACATCCCATGAAGTTAATAAGAGATAAGATTAATATCACAATTTACATATTGATTATGTTAAATAGGTAACATGATATCATCTTGTTGAACCTTAAGATAAGTTGTTCTTGTATTACTGATATCATAGTAATGGAATGACTCTATTCCGATTGTATTACAGGTTAAGCTATTCCCTTTAGTTCTTATTATATACTACCCTTTATGTTGTTTTCTTCACGACGTTATGTTATAGCTCATACAAAAACCTTTAATTGTAACTAGACAAATAGGGCAGAGTTTAGTAGTATCCCTATTCAATGGACTTAATTCCTTATAGTGATCATTGTTCTCGTACCAGAATGAGATTCACATTATGGAATTTTATGGAATTAATGGGAAGCAATATCACTGGCTACTACACAATGAGATATTCAAACCAGTCTAATCGACAGCTCATAATCAGATACATTACTCATATCAGGAATCTATACTCATAATTAGTTTTGTACTGATTTCCATATTCAAGTAATGGTAATAAGCTAAGCTAATCCAAAATCAATGGCAATAAGATAAGCTAACCTGCAATGAATCATGAAGGCGAAGAAGAAATTTTTTGCTCAAAGAGAGGAAAAAAACACAAAATTATTCCATAGATTTATCATTGAATGAATGCATCACAATCACATCACATCTTCAAAATATAGACAAGGCAACAATGTGGTAGAACATGCTCACATAGAATAAGAGTTAGTAAACTTCTTTCAGGATCAACTCACTAAACTAGAAACAAAGTGAAGGTCAACTATTATGTCACACTTTATAATAATGCACGTCCTCTTCCGCAATCTGGGTACATTCATGTAGAAAATCTGTTGAAAATAATTCCTGTAGCAAATCTGGGTACATTACAGGTTAAGCTATTGCCTTGCTATTGCTATGAAAAGGAAATGGACCTTGGGGATTTTGAGTTTTTGGTTAACTCAAACCGCCTTAGATTGATGAAAGATAAGTTGGGTACAAACGACTTCTTAAATATCTGGGAGAGTTTTTAGTTAACTCAGGCCGCCTTACGTTGATGAAAGATAAGTTCCTACCCAACCCACCACATTCCTCATGAAGGTCGTCTCTTGAAATATCAAAGGCCTTAATGGTAAAAACAGGCACGTGCTTCTCAGTAAAAAAATCCTCCAAAAAAATCCCTTTATAGTACTTATACAAGAAACTAAATGCCTCAGACTTAAAAGAGCTTAAAAGTATGAAGACTCAGAAATAGAATAAAATTAACGATACCCAAGAAAAATGATAAGAGCACAACGAAAATCTCATAGCAGAAATACAATTTGAACTTGCATCTTCATTCTTGAAATTAGTTGCTTATACCTTAGATTGAGACTCTACACTCTTAACTATATTGTAATATTCACATAGCTCATACAGGTAAGATATGAAGTTGTTTCCATTGCTTTAGCTCTCTCTTAATCAGAGTAAGTAAAAACCATATGTATTGAATAAGAGTATATACCCTTTGAAAGACCCTTTTTAATGATCTATTACCCTTTGTATTTACATAAGCATTTAGTTGAAGATGAGCTTCTATTACCCTTTGGATAAGATACTAGTTGAATATGGTGATGTATTACCCTTTGTATTTACACAAGTAATGGAATCACTCAGCCAAGTCCTGGTTGTCCATGAGGTTTATGACAGGATGGATCTACCAAAATGATTCAGAGGCCATTCTCATCCCCTGTATCGATGGGGTCACTGGAAGAAGGCCGATAAGAATATAAACAACGCTTTATAACTGCATATAAAAGAATGTTTAGCAACGTCAAATCATCTAATCACAGACGCTTAGTATATAAAAAGGTTTGTCATAAACAAAATTCCAACAATTTGCAATAATATAATACATTTTCTCTATTCATTCCCCCTCCAAGTGTAATACAAAGATGTTGATACTTAGTGCCATTGCTTTTTAGATGGCATATTTCTTCCATTCAACCAAACATGGCGTAAATTTAATCATTGATTTTCATGGATTCTGCTCCATACCTATTGGATGCATGAAATTTGATTGCCCATATAGATAACCTCTACTTCGTTACCAGACTTTCACCCACATACTCTTGGTGGATTTACCAAGGTTATTTGTGCTAATATTAATAAACCAAAATATATTTGAAATGGGCATGGGTAGTGGATTTATGCATCACCCTATTATAATTGTGTCTAACATAAAGAACATTTTTATTAATTTTGTCTTTTTTTTTTTCTTTCTTCATAATTTTTGTTGGTCAATGTTGGAGATATTAACCGGTACTTGTCTTGTTCTTAAATTTTCATGAATTTAAAAAGGATATATATTGAGGATATATGTCAACACAGGATTCTCCAAACATTCCTCGCAAACTCTCTAGGCTCTCCCAGGAAGGAAGAAGAGGAACTCCTTCTTCGACTCAGACTTTGAGTGACCAATCACAATCTCGCCAAAGGAGATTATCAAATGAGTCTGTGAATAGATCAACTGTAGAATGTACTCAAGAAAGTGTTATGGATGCAACCTTCTTAGATAGGTTGCGCATTGATACTCCTACACCTGAGAATGTAGGGAATACCTCAGGACAAGAGAATATTTTTGGTAATTTTCTTTGATTTTGTTTATTTTTGTTGTATTTTTGTTGTATTTAAATTTATGTCAAGTTAAATGTTGTAATCACTTTCAAATGTGTGTGTAGATAATGAGTTTAGAGCAAGGGACGACAATGAAAGAGAGAGTGGGTGTCACAAATATTCTAATGTTGGTGTAGAGGGTGAAGGTGGATTTGGGAGGCCGCATTATCAAGAAACATAATATTACACACCTACATCCACCTATCCTTCAGATGTTGGTGATGAAATTCTCCGGGAAGGGATTATGGAAGAAATGACCCTTGAGCGATGCTCAAGTGTTAAAAGGAGGTTGGAAAATGATTTGAAGGTCTTGGAACTCCATCAGGAAAGTAAAGAAAGCTTGAATATTGTTTTTATTTCATTGCAAAACTTTATGGACGCATATCAAAAGATGGGGCCAACCACTGAAAGTTTTGTCGATCTAATGAGGCGACGAAAGTCAGAGGTGACGGGCCCTGATAAATGGGAGGAAGTAAAAAATAAAGTTTCAAAAGAAAACACAATTTCGATGTTCAATTTCAAAGTTGGGCCAAAGCAGAAGATGTTGAAGGTGCCATATTTTAAGCACCCCGACATTGCAGGACATTTGCATAACAGATTTTTGGAAGCATATGGGAAATTGTCATGGAACGATGAGGTTCCACACTATTTTGCAAGACACGTTTATGCAAAGTTTTTCGTGGACATGCACCCTGATTAGACTAGTCTAATGTCCAATTATTATGGGACTGGTAAAGGACACACATATGATCGAAAATGGGCATATCAAAATGCGACATTGTTGAGGCCTCCACGACCCTTATTATATCTCCCAACTGGGGTATTTGCTTCACATTTAGAGTTGTGAGCTTCATAAGAGGTTGGCAAAGAGGCTAGGAATGCAATTGGGTAAATTTTGGAAGTGATTTTTATGGTGTTGATGTTGGCTTGAATCATCAGCGAGCATAAACCAATTCTCGGGCCATATTTGTTTATAAAACAGATGCAGAGTTAGATACCATGTCAGTAGAATATCTTAAGAAGTATGAAAAAAAATTACGTGATGGTCGGAAGAATGTCATTCCAAATGAAAAACTGAACAATAGATTGGTATGTGTTCTAGCTCATAAATGTTTGACACATTTTAGGATAGTTCACTTCTAATTCTAAATTTAGATATCATTATATCTATAGAAATAATCGAGTTTTTATTGTCATTAATTTCATTTTGGAGATATGTTAAATGAATCTCTAGTAAATAGGGGACTTGATTCCACAAGTTTAAATTTGGATGGGTTGAATTATGTATGTTTTTTCTAATATCCACAGATGAGCACTTTAGTTTTTCAATCTCCAATATTTTGAATAAGATCAACAACATTTATAATTTTGTATAAATGTTTTCACACATTGAATCCTAGATTTAGTTCTTAGTTGTGTTGTTCACAGATCTCTATTTCATCTCCTACTACTTGGGGAGGCTTGTCTCAATTCTCATTGGGAGAGTTTGAAGATGGTGGGAGCTCACAGGTATCATTTAATGTGTTAAAATCATTTAAATTTAATTTCCAAATTTTCAAATTTGAAATGTGTTATATAGGGTAATGTGGAGAAGAGAGTACATGAGAGTGTGCTTGGGAGGGAGATTGGGATTGAGGAGGAAGCGAAGGAAGCACTCATACCTAGGAAGGATGTGCTCATTCAGGATGATTCATAAATGTATGTTTATTGAACATTACTGAGTTTTAATTTTATTTTATGTTGGGGTTTTATATAAAAGTGTTCAATCTTATTTTGAATAAGATTATATTTTTTACTTTTATCAATTTTTGTTTTCTCAAATTTTTATTTTAGCCTTTCCTATTCAACGCTTTGATCAATTATTTTGAAATATATAGAACCCCTATATAATCTTATCGTTGTATTAAATGGTATACATTCAAACTTATTTAAGTTTAGAACATGATGAAGACCTAATTTTGAACTTGAATATTTGATTATTTGAGAACAGACTCTATCCCACATCAGAAAAGGGAAAGTTTATAAATTTTATTCGATTGCATTTCTTGATTTCTTGTCCAAGAATGGCGTAGTATGGACATTTTTGTTTTCTACATACAACGAAGTGAATTCCTTCTTGCAAGGGTATTGTCAAACTCTTAACTAAATTGGTTACTAACCACAAAAACCAACATTCAAGTAGATTTACAAATAGGCTATGCATATGTATATCTGAGCTAGCTCACACATATGTATATTTGAGCTATATCACACATATTATATATGTGAGCTAGCTCACACATATTGTATATATGATCTAGCTCACACATAATTTCAAAGAGCATTTGATTATATTTAATATGAATACATCCCAAAAATGAAAGATTTAAATGGTTTTTGAAGAATGACTTAATATACATGTGCAGATTTGGGTTTTATTCATGTACATGAAAGATTATATGAGAACATATATTCCACCACAGAAACATGATATAAGTATTTTCTGAAAGAATGGTTTTGAAAATGGAGATTTGTGAGCTTTCACATATATAAGTATTTTTTTTTAAGAATGGATTAATATGGAGATTTATGAGTCATTTAATTTGAAAGGGCATTATGGAATTTGATTATATGACCACTGCAGAGGAGGAGAGAAGTATTTTATTGGTGAGGAGATTAGTATTTTACTGTTGAGTAAATAAGATCAAATAACATCACCTGGGATGAAAATTTCACCTGAAGGATTTAGGACTTTATCCACAAGGAGATAAGTATTTCATTGGAAGAATGACTTAATATGGAGATTTGTGAACTTTCTTCATACACAGTTCTATATTTATTTTTAGATTATTATCTAACTTTGAACACAATTTTTTTTACCAAGAACACAATTTTTCTCTTTAATTTTTTTTAATATTTTAGATAAGATTTTACAAATTGTTTAAATCATGTATGCTTACTGTGGATAGTAACTATCTTAAATATGTTTAACTGTGGTTGGGTATGCTATTATTTCTTATTGTTTATTTAATATTTAGTTAAAGAATATATGCTAATATGTGTTATTTGTTTTTTTTATTATTGTTTTTTATTGTTACAAATGTATAAATTATATTTGGTGGAAAATATGTTTACATTATATTTGGTGGGAAAGAGTATGTTGGAGGATGAGACTTAACTCTTTTGGTATGTATGTCAATTTTGTTTTAATCACAATTTTTGAATTCTGTTTTATTCTGCATGTTTGAATTGTAAATTTTTAATTTTTAATTTATGTTATTTTTACAGGTTTGAATTGCGGGTATGAAGTGATCTATCTTAAAGTGATGGTTTAGAGTCCAGAATTTTGGAGTTAAATGTCTTGGTTTTTGTTATCATCCTAAAATGGATGTGGAACCTATGTATTTGGTGGTGTAACTATTAAGACTTTGATTATAATATATATATATATATATATATATATATATATTGGAATTCAAAATATCAATTTATTGTCTCATATTTTTTATAACCCTAAATTGCACCAGAAATGCATACCTGGCATCAGATCATCTTACTTGCTATTTTTTCCAAGCCATCATTGAACAACTCTTCTAAAAAACCATTTTTTTGAAGATGTACGTGCCCCGAACCACTATTTCCCACGTACACATGCTTGTTGCACCATTACAACCCGCGTATACTCACAAAAAACGCGAAAAATACAAAATTGCAAAGGGATACGAGTTTTTGGGTAGTTACCTAACCATTTGACCGCCCAGAGCCGGTCACCCAACCAAATAACTATCTTTTTGGCCTATAAAAGAAGGTGTTGGGGTCCCATTCCTACAAGAAGCATGAGAGAAAAGAAACTCTGCCCATTTTCAGTATTCCCCTTTGCCCGAATATTTTGCAACCGCATTGTGAGTTTGAGTCAGAATTCCTTGTTCAAACCCTTTTTCCTCCATTGCAAACCCTTTCCATTTCCCTAGAGAGAACTGAAGAGGAGAAGAATGCGTGGAAGCAGTTGGTGCATGGTGAAGAGGAGCCTAGGATTGAGTTCGAGGAGAAGTTGTCAGTCTCATATTGTAAGTGACTTTGTGAGATTAATATAAATAAATACTTTTTCCGTCCCGCCAAATGATATCTTCAATATTCATGATTTATTTGTATTTTTATTGTGATATCTAACCCACTAATCCATATATAGAATGAATGCTTGTAGTTTCTTGTTTGTCTTTTGGTGAATGCAGGTTGGCCTTGGGAGGAGATCTGCAGTTGAGAAATAAATGAGCGTAAAGGGATCGACACCAGACATAGAGTTTAAGGTAAGCTTACCGAATCCCTATACTTTGTTTTTTATGTATGATTGTGGGGTAATGTCGGGATAGTTGTTAAAAGTAGGAGAATTTAGATGGTTAGCTCTGCCTGCACTTTAGAACCCTAGTGTAGTCCGTAGGGGGTTTTCCCGCTATAGCCAAATTGGCGACCATACTGGGGAAGCCTCTTGGGTTTTTAGGGGATATTCATTTTGGGTGCTTTAATTGGTTTACTTTCATTTTTTGAGTTTCTGTAAGTGTCTGAGTCTTTAAGGGATCCTGGTTCCATACCAGTATTCCCTGCCTTGTCAGTTTGACTGTTGTTTTCTATTTTTTAGAAAGTTACAAAGGTGTACGTGGCATGTAGTGGGTCTTCATGCATACATACGTGCCCTACCTTTAGACAACCCATGTACATATGCAGGATGTTGAAGTGTCAGTACCGTGCATGTGTTGAGAAAATCATTTTTAAAGAAGAGGCAGACATCCTCTTCCCTATCAATAGTCATACTTCTCAAGGGTTTTCTTCATCTAGTCCTAGTCTATGTTTTAGTAATCTATAGCCTAGGTCTGACCTCAGTATAGATTTATTTTTATCAAATATTTCTTGAGTTTTCTTTATTACGGTTTTTAGACAAGTTTGTGAGTCTGTTCTGATCTTCTTATTTGGTATTGTCAGTGACTCCCTACGATCCGCAGTGGGCCAGAAGTCATTTCTGGGTCTTTTCTTGTATTTATTTTTCACTTTTTTTCTTTAGAAGAAAAGAAAAGAATTCATTTTCAAGTTTCTTGTTTTGAATCATAAAATCATAAAAACAAAAAGTTTTTCATTTCTTTGTTTGGTAAAAGTAGTTTAGGTTACCTTCTTTACTTATCAAGGAAAAAGAAAGTTTTCTTAAGTTCTTTATTTGAATACTTAGGACATTAAGTATCTCGTAGTTGATCGAATTCTTGTTTTAGGTTTTTCTTTTCAAATATATGAGAAAAGTAGTTACGAAAACGTTTGGTGAAAGAGTTTAAATTGGCAACTATTTATTTGTGAAGAAGAAGTAGTTTGTTTTCAGTTTCATTTTATGCTCTTCTCTTTCGTCTCTTAAATAACATCACTTGTTCCATTTCCATTCCCTTTGACTTAAGACATTCACTGAAATTAACACTTAATTAAAATTTATTAGACTTTGTGTTTGTAGGATCCATCAATTTAGTCTAGGCTAGAGCCTTGATTTAGGATTGGAGAGTAAACTCTTCAAGGCTATAAAAACAAACACAGGATTCTATGCTAGGGAGTTCTTAAAAGTCCAGTAACCGTGAAAGTTATCCAGGACCCCCCTATAACACAAGGGCTAAACACGAGGTCACGTGCGGAAAGGTAGCGGAGATAACCCCTCCAAAGCCAGACCACGCATAGTGGGGAACACATATAGAGGGCTTATCTTTGGATTCCGTTGATCGCATTTGCCATAAGGCTTCGTGGGTCTCAAATTCGTTCGAGGTCCTCAGTCATATTTCAGAGCACCTATGTTGGCCCTTGACCAAGTTTTGAAGAACACTTGGTCATAATTGACCATTTTTGGGACTTCGATAGCCTGTCGAAGACAAAGCGCAAAGTGAAGAAGAAATTGCGGAAGATAGGCCCCCTTTTGGGTCTTTTTTGGGTTTTTGGGAATATGTAATGGGAAAAAGATGTCATCCCATGGGTTTACCCACGCTTAGGCCCACTTTTGTAATGTATAAATAGAAGGATAGGTAATGTAAGAAGTAGTAGATGTGATTTCTTAGTGAAATTGGTAGTGCATCTATGTGATGTTGAATAAGTGCTCTGTGAGAATTGTGTAAGGCTTGCAAGACTAGGTGAAAGCTACTGTGAGGTTGTTATAGAAAGCTAAGTGTTGTAACACAAGGAAGAAGGATATAGGGAGCTGCGCAAATCGTATGTCCTATGCGAAGACGAGTTTTGGAGGCTTTGTGCTTGTAACAGATTGAAGATGATAATAAAAAAGAAGATCTTGTGGACGTAGCCCCAGGGTGGGGGTGAACCACATGAATATGTGTGTTATGCTTTGTGATATGATTCAATATCTTCATCCCAGCTAAGGTTGCAGACACCTGAGTCTTGCAACCGCCCCTACCTCTACCTCGGGTGAGACTTCATTTGCTTCGCAGGTGTTGCCGAAAGGGTCGGTAGTTAGGGATTTGTTGGTGCGCTCTTGAGCATTGAACCCTAGGTATGCCCCTATGCCAAAAAATGGTTCCATTCTCGAGACTTGAAACTATGATTGTTGGGAACTGAGGAAGAAGAAACTTTTTGCAAAAGAAAGCTCTGTGCATAGATCTTTTGCCCTAGTGCACAACATTTTACTCGACCTGTGAAGCTTTGTGCTAGGAATAAGGTCATATCTGAAGAAAGGAAGATCATATATGAAGAAAAGAAGTGATATCTGAACGCTTTGTGCTCTAAGAAAAGTAAAAGTGGTAATTTTTGAAAGAAAGAGGTCATATCTACAGAAAAGAGGTAAGATTTGTAAGCTATGTGCTCTAATAAAGGTAAGAATAGTTAAAATTTCTTAGATCTGGGAGCTTTGTGCTCTGTATAAGTAAGATAAGTGAATTTTTTTGTTTCTAGAGCATGGATCTAGGTATGTTTGATAGATTTTGTCCTAACTTAAAAACTAGGGCATTAATAGATGAAATAAAGTTTGATATGAATAGATCTGATAAGTACAATGATAGATATGTTATACCTATGCATAGAAAGAATGTTTGGACTAACAAATGGATGCAAGATCCTAGAAATATTTTTTTCCAGGTTAGTTATCACGATTCTAGTGTGCAGTACATAAGAGGTTGGGGATCATTTAAAAGAAAGAGAGGATTAATCCTATGTTACAGTTGCAGGAAACTAGGCCATCTAGCTAAGGAATGCCCTGGTAGAATACCTAGTTGTCTCTTTTGCAAAGCTATGGACCATAAGGTATTGGATTTCCATAGAATGATCGCTAAGATTGAAAGGATAAATCTAAATCAAGAAGACCATAAGGCAGATCCAGAAAAGGCAGAAACCAAACAAGAATCATAGAACCTATTAATACAGATGAAATAAACCCTGAAGGAACATAAAGATGTCTGATTACCAAAGATCTTCAAAGAAAAGGAGCAAGTCGAAGCAAAAATAGGGGACTTCGACATTGACTGTATTCTTGATGAATAAAAACAAGTGAACATTATGCCAGAAAGAACTTGGGAATCTATAGGGAATCCTACCATGATTTCTTCATTGGGAGGAATAGGACTATTCATAAGAAAACTGATAATATTATGTGGAAAAATTTCTCAGATACTTATGACAGTCAATGGAACTTCGACAAAAGAAGATTTTGAGATTATCAAATTCATTGAGGACAACGCCCTGTTTACTATGCTACTTGAAAAACCTTGGATTGAAAGACATCAAGATAGAAATAAGGAAGAAGAAGAGGTTTTAGAACAACAGAGACAAGAGTTAAAATACTTCATGACTAAAAGGATCACACAGTTGATAAAAGAATAGGAGAACCACTCAAAGCGATATGACACTAGAAGCCCAGATGTCGAGGAAAAAGATACACAAAAGGATGAAATTCCTACCCCAGACAAAGAATAAGTGATATACCTAAACCCTAGGAGAGAATCTCACTAGCACGAAGTGACTATGTCCAAGGAAAATAAGAATCAAAATAGGAAGAGAATCATCGAGATGAAGCTCACTGGAAAGAAGGATAGAAAGATAAGTAAGAAGAAGGCAAATATTGAAAAATTATAGAGGATACCAGAGGGTACCTCGCAGAAAGAAACTTTGCAGAATTGGAGTTTCATCAGGATATCAAAACACCGACATATTCCACTTAGCCAAGGCGAAGTAATATAACCATTCGACTGCTGCTTTGAACAGGTCAAAAAAAAATTATGGCTTGCCAATAGACCGTTAGACCGCGCCATAATGGACAAAGCATAAGTTAATGCAGCCTCATACCCGTTGCAAGAAGACCATTGCTAAGTTTCCCTACTTAGTTCGTCACACCAGGCACCGAGAATACTTTTTGTTAAGTGATAATTTGAGCCCGAAACCTGAGAGTACTTCACCCTGTGATCATTTCCTTGTTCCCATACTGTTCACTATAGTCTCTAAATTCATTTCACACCCAATCTAGTTGACTCGAGCTCGTATGTCGGACGAGCTCAACGCTGCTGAGAAATTATTTGAAGAAGTTTTGATTGACTTAATGAATGAGAGAGTCATGTGGGAGAAAGGATTATCTACAGGAGTCCAAGCATCATCAATGAGAGGACTCCAGGCCTCCCCTTCCACTTCTCTCGCCAATCCATTTGGTTCGAATGATGAGAAACAAACCAAGCACAGGGATGACATATCAAATGCCAAGCTTATCCCATGCATTCTACCTATTTACTTACCACCTCTAAGTGGTGCCATCAACCATGAAAGTGTACCTCGAGACTTCAAGTACACTTTGATCATCGTGTACCTTCCGAAAGGGGTGCGTGCAATTCATGTTGACCAAGATAAGCTCGCAACACTGAAATTTAGTGATTTTAACCTTGGAGATCATAAAGCTTACATCATGTTAGCCCCACATAAGTACTTAACCATGACCAAAGGCAAGAATTCTAATATTGTCCCATAGTCATGGACCCAGAACCTTGCACAGTCCACACTTCTTAATGTAATGAAGATACCAAACTTTGGCAGACACCAGGAAGTCAAAGCATGCATCAATTTGTTTCTTTCCTGCTACCACAGAAAATACTTATGGTTGGACCTCCGTATCACCGTGGATCTGACCTTGATCAATTGGATCATAGGACTTAGTATGCAAGTCCCTGACCCACAAGAGTTTTACCCTGGAAATACCTCAGACCGAGCACTAGTGTAGAGGATAAAAGAAACTTATGGTGATGTTAAGAAAGACACATGAGGTTACAAGGTAGCCTCTATCCAGAGTGGCGCAGTGCGCCTTGCCTTTCATTTGATCGCGTGCAAGCTAGTTCGCAAGAACAAACCAACACAAGTGACTGGATTTGTAGTCGACCTCGCAGGGAAGTGCGCCAAGGGACTCTAGATGAACTCGGAACAATACCTTTTAAACCAGCTAGAGATTGATTGTAGAGAAGCACAATACCAAGGGTATGAGTTCTACTTTAGTTGATTGCTCATACTAATCACTTTCATTGCCTGGGAGCTATCAGAAGGTGCCAGTTTTCCGGATATTGAACCCTTCGAACCATTGGCCATGAAGTTCTGTACGATGTGGTACTCCAACAGCATGAACAAGCAGTGGCAGTCCAATGCCGTCTTCCACGCATATTACAACCAAATGAAGAATGCAATCCAGTCTACACCACGCCTCACCCCAAACACACTTCACAGGTTTATACCTTTGATAAAATTCAGCACAGACTGCCACTTATCCTATATCACAGTGTGTGCTTATGCGCACAAACAATAGCTCTAGTCATACTACAAGTTGACAGAAGAAGACTTGGAGTAGATTACCAAGGAATGGTCAGAGGACCCCACAAAAATGTTCGACGTGGATATCCATGAAACTATGTTGGATATACCTGGACCAAGAAATACTAAGAAGGATGATGAAGCTCAAGATTTCCATAGCACATCCACGAAGACTACTTCGATCTCACCTACATAGGGAGGTGATGGTGAAGAACTAGGTGACACATAAGTTGAGAAAAACAAAGTCAAGGTTACTCTGCCTAGAAAGGAGGAGGATCCCTCCAAGAAAAGGAAGATTACCCCACCAAAGCCCTCATCTCGAAATAAAACTGAGGCCACCCATACTACCTTTAAGTCTACCCCCACACCGGACGACTTCGACTTCTTAATCGTTGTGCTGAATGATGATTCACTAGAGATTGCAGAAAAGAAAGAAGAGAAGAAGAAGGAGGTATTTGGGTGAATCAAGGGTGAAATTCAACAAGTTCAACAAGAACTCTATCCTAGCCGAGCAGTTTGTGCTGCGGCCGTGACAATTGGAACAACAGGAACAGGCGATGAGCCCACCCAATTACATTAGATCATCAATAAAGTATAAGATCACCTTCGAGGAACTCAATAAGACACAGCGCAAGCCAACCAGGCTTTGACACAAGTATAGATCGCACTTATAGAACAACAGAGTAAGGTGGAACGAGAAAATATTGCCTTGCAAGCGAAGTGGGATGAAGAAAAATCACAGTTACAGCAAAGCAAGGACTAGTTGCTAGCAGAGCAACTTGAAGTATAGGAAAGGGTTCGCAAAGCACTTCACTCTGTGACGATCATAGAAGTGAATATTGAATAATGTGTTCCACAACAGGTGGCACAACTTGAAGAAGTAATATGGCAACTTCAGTAGCACATCGCATATCTAGAACTTCGTACCATGCCCGAGACTCCTCAAGAAATAAGAGATCTAAGGGAGGCAACTGCCCGCAATGTAGTTGGCCGATTAAAAACCTTTGCCTTGGAATGCAAGTAGCTAAGCACTAGAAGCGCCTAGACTTATGAGAACCTCACAGATAATCCAAAGTTGTAGGCATTGGAGGCACAACTCCAAGAAGCAAAGAAACATGCAAATACGCTACAGGTGCAGCTGAAGGCCTTGACCCTAGTCGAAAGAATGAAGACATTTCCAGAACAATGCACTACCCAACAACAGGTACACACGCTGTAACATAAAGTGATGGAAGTCTCCCAACAACTTCAACCAATCCAAGAAAAGGCAGACCAAATGTTTAGTGAAGTTGAAAGGAAGGGAGTCGAGCTTGAACAGTTTGTCATCATCGTGGAACAACGCCTGGAAGGGCCAGTAAATGATGCAGTGATCCAGGAGTTCACTGAGCAAGAGGTTGTCACATTGTAGCAGGTCGAAGCATCTCGAGCCAAGCTCGAGGCGTTTGAGGCGGAATTGATCAAAACAAAGTGACTCAGGACAAGTCACAGGTGAGCGTTGGGGGCCTGTTGGCCCTTGACCAAGTTTTGAGGAACACTTGGTCATAATTGACCATTTTTGGGACTTCGACATCCTATCAAAGACAAAGTGCAAAGTGAAGTGGAAATTGCGGAAGCTAGGCCCCCTTTTCGGTACTTTTTGTGTTTTTTGGAATATGTAATGGGAAAGGGATGTCGGCCCATGGGTTTACCAATGCCTAGGACCACTTTTGTAATGTATAAATAGAAGGATAGGAAATGTAAGAAGTAGTAGATGTGATTTCTTAGTGCAATTGATAGTGCATCTATGTGATGTTGAGTAAGTGCTCTGTGCGAACTTTGTAAGGCTTGCAAGGCTAAGTGAAAGCTACTGTGAGGTTAATATAGAAAGTTAAGTTTTGTAACGCAAGGAAGAAGGATATAGTGAGATGCACAGATCGTATGTCCTATGCGAAGAAGGGTTTTGGAGGCTTTGTGATTGTAACAGATTGAAGACAATAATAAAGAATAAGATCGTGTGGACGTATCCCCAGTGTGGGGGTGAACCATTTAAATCAGTTTGTTATGCTCTGTGTTGTGATTCAATATCTATGTCCCAGCTAAGGTTGCAGACACCTAATTCTTGCAACCACCCTTGCCTCTACCTCAGGTGAGACTTCATCTACTTTGAAGGTGTTGCCGAAAGGGTCGGTAGTTAGGGATTTGTTGGTGTTCTCTTGAGCGTTGAACCCTGGGTCTTCCCCTGTGCCAACAACTTTATTTTGATACCCTTGATATGTTTCAGGCTTGATACCTTTCTCATTGCGGTCCACCCTGTTATCCCCGATATCTAGGGATAACTAGGAGATCATGTCTCGAGGCCCACATGGTCCTAGACATGGAGTACCGAGAGCAGGAGCGACCTGAGCATGGTCCTAGAGGACCCATCTTCTTCTTCTCAGCCAGACTTGTCCT
>ML779353.1:668075-689761 GCA_009831015.1 Picea engelmannii
GCAGCAATCTGTGGAAGGGGTTTTCCTTGACTTGGCCTTTTACCTTTAGCCCTTCATTGAACCAGATTGCCTTAGGGACGTCTCCCTTGGACTTGCCCTCCTAAATAGAAAGAGCCCCCCATCGAGGTGACAGTGGGTGGGAAAGTTCCTGTTACGCCGGTTTCAAGCCCTGACTCAAGCCCTTGGACCTTTCCTACAAACCGTGCGATAACACACCCCACTATCGATTCTACCCTCCTGGTGACTATTCCCGCATTGGAAACCTAGTTGCCTTTATCTTAGTGAATTACAAAGGTGACTGCGGGGGTATACCGCAGTACTTAGGGAAGCCATCAGGCCACACTTTGTAGAGTATACTCGGAGGGTTCTTCCATATTCAAGTTTCACTTGCACTGGTAAGTTTTTCTAGTGTTGGATGGTGTAACTGTTCTTCCAACTAGCTAGTGATCTTCTTGTCTTAACTCATAGGATATTTTTCTAGTGTGTGTTGATATTTAACATTAATATAAATCCCTAGTGTGTCATTGATATTCTCACACCATGGATGATTAGGAGCTCTGCTAGTCACAAAGGCTTCTTGGCCTACCGCCGGTCAATCTGGAGCCACCCCTGCCATTGCTAAGGTGAATACTAGACCAACAAGGGTATTTTGAGGCGACTGGGCCATAGGAAACTGTGCCTGACTCATCTCTGAGAGGAGAACATTTGATTCCAAAGGAACCAACCATTTCTTACCTTGGAGTGGAATCTCTTGGTCCATATAACCCTCTGATTACTGATCTATCGGCACCCATTGTCATATAGGTTGACGCTTACGAGCTGTAGGTTGTGTCACAAGAAGCGATGGAGACAAATGTTGCTACTTCTTAAGGGTATCCTCATAGTCCCTCTATGAATGTCACTATAGGGGATTTTCTGCCTCCTAACCAACTGTCATTGGTCCAAACCAATATGGTCTCAACCACCTCTACCTTGAGCAATGTTATGATTCCGTCTATGGCGACGATCACTAATGCTTTTACCTAGAGTGCGACAGGCCCTCTCTTCTCGTACAAGATGTCTGGCTTCAATACAAACTCTGTCCTTTACTACTCTACTCTACAGACTTTAGGTCTGAGGGTGGGGAGCTTGAACGATCCTCTACAAGGATCCATGGGGGACACTTCATCTCCCTATAATTCTTTCCCTTATGGAGGGAGTCATATACCTCCTTTGTCCCCTTTGCTCGACGGTGATCACAAGCACTCCGTTGGGCCGAACGTAAACCATACTTTTTTTGGAGCAGGTAGTCAAGGACTTCCTTCTTATAGCATGTTGGAAGGTTCAACACTGTTCTTTTTGTTTAGTGCATTTGGTAACAACAATTTTTCGTCAGTTGTTGTCTTGGCCGGGGGAAACCTTAGATATGGGAAAAAAAATACTATGCATGGTACTATTCCTGCATAGGGGGAAAAATCAGGAATTCCTTCCTCACAAGGACCTTGGAATCCGTGGTAGGGTTCAGTTCCCTCATCAGGAATGCTGACCAGGGGAAACCCCTTTCATAACCAATGGAACCCTGGGCAAGGCTCAGGACCTATGCCTGTCAAATCGGTCGGGGGAAACCCTTCCCAAAATCCTTGAAATGCAACGCAAGCCCAACCTTCTACATCTTATTATGGGAGTCATCTGATGATGTATCAACAAGCGTAGAACCTGTATGTTGGTCACAGAAATGGTTATTACCAGAACCCTCGCCAGTAACCTAACTTTTCTTAGCAATCTGGTGCCAGCCAAACTCTAGGCTCCTTTTTCCTTGATTATAATCAACAACCCGAATTACCGTTTCTGGAAACTTTCCACTTGCTAGACTTGACAAGGCTATTAAATGACCCCATCTATCATGATCCGCATTGGCCTCCTATGCTAACCAAGCTACCTTTGGACATTCCAAATTTTGAAGATAAGCTTAATGAAGATCCAGGAAATCATGTTAATACCTTCCATTTATGGTGCTCGTCCAACTCATTGAGAGATGACTCCATCCAGTTGCGTTTGTTTCAACACACTCTAATCGGGAGTGCTGCGAAATGGTACAATGAGCTCAACCAATCAATATACTCTACCTTTTGTGAATTGGCAATGGTTTTCTTAAACCATTTTCAATTAACTATGAGATACAACACCAACACTGAATTGGTGGCCAAATTTAAGCAGACAAAGGTGGACCATATCTCAGATCACATCCGAGAATGGAGACGCTGGAAGAGTTTGATAAAAGTACCAGTCCCACCAGCATTCCTGCTTGAGTGATTTCTTAAGTCTTTGGTACGTCAGTTATCCAAATATGTAGCAACGTCGGGGGTCTTTTAAGAAGAAGAGATAATGAGAGCTAAAAAACTAGAGATGATTTACTCTCACTCTGGTTTACTTTATGAAATTTTTCTAGATGCACCACGGTCGATACTTGACAAGACCAGACAGAGGTCTAGACCACATGTCGATGGTATTTTTGGTTCATCGCAAACAAATCCCTCTGATCAGTTATCGAATCAATTCTAGCAATTGGAAATACAATAGACAATGACCAACAAGACCACTGGTTCAGCTTCTCCCCCTACCCAAACGTCAGATGTACACAGTGTGAAATCGACAAACCTAAATTCCACCTAATATCTTGATGGAAAGAAGAAACAAAGAAAGAAGGGTAAGGGAGATAAGAAACCCACTAATAATGTTGGCGGGGGCAACACAGAAAATAAGAAGTCGAAGTATCTATGTAACCTTTTCACAAAGGACCATCCAACTCACCTGTGCCCTCGGCTTGCGGAGGCCCAAAAGTTATTAGCATAGCAACAACCTGCTATGTTAAAAAACTTATTTACACATGGGAAAAATTTAACTCAAGCCTCTTCGAGCACGGAAGGGGGCAATCAGGGACCCCCTCCATCTTCGAGTAATCCTTCGTCTGTGAATGTGTATATGTTGAAAGGTAACATTGAGAGCAACTAGGACACATGACTACGGAATGCCAAACACTTCTGAGAAGGGTAAAGAATACAAAAACCCACCTCTTCCTCTCCATATTGAGAAGACGTTGGGATAAAGAATGACACACATCCCAAAAGGTGCATTCAAGAAAGATTCCTAATATCCAAAAGCAAGGGCTACCCATAAATACTCTATGGTGGAGGATTTGTCTCAAACCCCTTGTGTAATGTCTACTTTGGAGGTCCTCCAGAGCTACCCTTCCCATAGAAAGGCTCTGTTAGCTACCTTAGGATCTGTTGAGACTTGTAATCTGTGAATGATCATGCTTGATATGACCTACTTAAAACCTCATCTCCCTTAACATATGGAATTTCAAATAGTAGTTGATTACACCACGAAAGATTTTACCTGGAACATTTTCTGCATGGTGGTTGATGAGGGCACCTCGACATGCATGATGTTGCTGGCGTGTTGGAAGGCCATTGGCCAACCTGTTTTGTCTCCATCACCTAGTCTTCTTACTTCTTTTGACGGTCATTCGTTCTAACCACATGGAATCATCCCCTCTTTCCTTGTCTAGTTAGGGGGGAATACTGTGTGCATCAAGGATGAAGTGGTCAATGCATCTCTCGACTACAATCTCTTGTTAGGAAGTAGTTGGACCTATGTTATGCATGCAGTGGTCGCTACAGTTTTCCGGTTCTTGTTGTTTCCACATGAGGACCAGATCATGTCCACTGATCAATTGTCCTTCTCCTGTCCTGACCCTTCATCGAAATCATCCACGGTCTCGATGATTGATAACTGTCAACCCAACATTGTCAACATAGGGGTTGGTTTGTGCCCAACTTTGATGGGTACTTTTGATTACCCGCCTCCTTTCAACGACGTTAAGTTCATATCGATTGTCCCCGACCAGCCTAAGGTTGAAACTTTTCAAGTCTCATTGTTTTGTACGACTTACTTTGATGATCCTTGGACTCTTCCTTCCCCATCAGCCACGATGGAAGGGACAGGGCACCATGGAATGGCATTGACTTTGTCCACGATAAAGGTTTCGTACTCTATAGTCCAGAAATATTTCATCGATCCCGATCTGACTCCCGCACATGAGTTAGATCCAGTTCTCGACCCTATTTGGGCTCAAGGTTCCCTTGCTAATACTGGTTCTTTAGACTTAGTCTTTCCCTCAGACGAGGTGATTATTGAGGCAATGAATATTCTGGACAGACCCTGGAATGATCTCCATCATAGATCTTATTTCCTCCTAGAGTTAAGAAGAATTGAAGCAGGTGAGTTCACTCTGACTATCACTGGAGATAGATCCTGTCCTATCAATCCTTTGACTATGCAGGAAGTTTATGCTGAAGGAAATATAGAAACCATCGCTAAAACGATACCTATTAATATCTCTAGAACCCCTGGTGTCATGGACAATGTCTTCGTCGGAGCGGACTGGTCCTTCGAGGAGATTCAAATCTACACAGATTTATTTAAAGAATTCCACGACATTTTTGCTTGGTCTTACGAGGAAATTTCAGGCATAGATCCAAGAATCATCGAACACAAAATCACGACATATCCTAACACTAAGCCGGTCTAACAAAAGCTTTGTCTGGTCAATCCTAAGAAAGCAACAACTATTAAGGTTGAAGTAGATAAAATGTTCAAAGAAGGTTTTATCTACCCCGTCCAATTGACTCAATGGGTGTCAAATCCCATTCTGATCAACAAAAAATAGGGTATGATTCACGTATCTATGAACTTCCATGATTTGAACAAGGCCTGTCCAAAGGATAATTTCCCCATGCCATTTATTGACCAGATATTTGATGAATGTGCAGGATGCAAGGTATTTTCTTTCATGGATGGATTTTCAGGATACAATCAGATACAGATCAAACCCGAAGACCAAAAAAAAAACCATTTGTCCATGAGTTACATTCGCCTATCGAAAGATGCCTTTTGTTCTGAAAAATGCTAGAGCTACTTTTCAGCGGGCCATGTCTTTTTCTTTCCACGATCTCAAACTCATAGTCGAGGATTATCTTGATGATTTAGCATCACAATATCGTAAGATATTTGATCATCCCACACACCTCCGAATTATCTTTGAGAGATGTCCCTACTACCGGATTCGATTGAATCCAAAAAAATGCAGTTTATGCGTAACGTCAGGTTGTCTGCTAGGTTTCATAGTTTCGACAATAGGGATTGTTATCACTCCAAGAAACTCCTTAGGGTTGTAGGATAAGGATGCTTTGTAACTTAATAAATCATTGATAATCAAGTGTTTGGAACAATGGGACAACTGAGAAGGCTTAGAAAAAAGACAACATGTCATGCCTCTAAACCAGTGCTTCGAGAAACTACATATCAGTTACAGTAAATAATCAAGGTATGAAGAAAAACATTCAAGATAACCAAGTACAGATCTATAGGGTTATACAAGAATATAAAGAAGATCTAATTCATATCCATGAGCTATATCAGAAGATGACAGTTCTGAACAACTGAGCTAAATAGAATTAAATATAGAGTAATGGAAAATGTGGACAGACTGATATATAATGACCAAAGAAAACTATGATTCATATAGCAAGATAGTGTCAAAGTACATAGCCAAAACAAATCTCTAGAATTGAACCCCATAGACTCTTACAAAATCTAGGCATTTATAGCCTTTTACAATCAGTTTTCAGATCCTAAAACAATGGATCTGATATTCTATAAATAGAAAGTCAAAACTGATTTACAAAAGATAAGGAGAGATCCTCAAGATGAGGTCAATCCATATCTAAGAGTAGTAGATTTGATGAAGTGCAGTTTTAGCCTCCCAAGGCTGTTTGATTTGGTCCTCCAAAGATAAAATTCGAATTGGATGATGTATCATTTGATCCCTATCATTTTGCCCTTGAAAACGACCAAATCTAGTCAAAAAATTCCCTTTTGACTTTCATCTCCAAGAATGGCCTTCAGATTTTGATTTGATAATTCATAACCATCTTATTGAAGAAGATTTCATACCAATCCAACTCGAAAATCTCGAATCTGAGAAAGAATTCGGTTTTTCTGGCCGTGACAGGCTTTCACCAGCTAATTTACCCAAAAATCCGCTCCTTAGCTGGTGAAAGGTGGAGCTTTCACCAGCTAACTAGCAAAATTCAAGACGGGTTAGCTGGTGAAAGCACAAATTTGTTTAAAATCAAATTTCTCAGTCATGGAGAGTCTGTTTTGCATGATTGAATAGTCGATCAACATCTACAAATCCTAAGATTTACAACGGTGCTTTCAAATCTGCATTTGGAGCCTGGGAATCTAGTCAAATTTCCCCTACAAGATTAGGCATCATTCTTTAAAAAATGCCAGTGCATTTTTTATCACTAACATTTGATCCCTATCATTTTGCCCTTGAAAACGACCAAATCTAGTCAAAAAATTCCCTTTTGACTTTCATCTCCAAGAATGGCCTTCAGATTTTGATTTGATAATTCATAAACATCTTATTGAAGAAGATTTCATACCAATCCAACTCGAAAATCTCGAATCTGAGAAAAAATTCGGTTTTTCTGGCCGTGACAGGCTTTCACCAGCTAATTTACCCAAAAATCCACTCCTTAGCTGGTGAAAGGTGGAGCTTTCACCAGCTAACTAGCAAAATTCAAGACGGGTTAGCTGGTGAAAGCGCAAATTTGTTTAAAATCAAATTTCTCAGTCATGGAGAGTCTGTTTTGCATGATTGAATAGTCGATCAACATCTACAAATCCTAAGATTTACAACGGTGCTTTCAAATCTGCATTTGGAGCCTGGGAAGCTAGTCAAATTTCCCCTACAAGATTAGGCATCATTCTTTAAAAAATGCCAGTGCATTTTTTATCGCTAACATCTAGCTCCAACTGGGATGGAGACCTCCTTGCGAGGTCTCCAAGAACTTGGAAGATCCTGTGCATTTAGTTTTGGGCATGGAGTCATTCAGCCTTTACAATTTATCATCTGGATATTTCCTACTCAACATCATCAAGTGCCATGCCTCAGTTACTCTTGTCTCACCTTCCATCTGTGTGGTAAGTTGGTCAAGTGAAGCTCCAGCCTGCTGAGTCAATAACTGTTGTGTAGACCGAATTACTACGCCCAAGACTGCTGGTGTTGGAAAACCTTCAACAACTGATGATAAACCCGTTGATCTAAAACTCTCTACTTCATTGCTTTTAAAGGTACTGGTTTTTCTCATTTACAAATTGACATGCTGTAGAAATATCTGATTCATGAACTTGAGTTTCTACTTCATTACACATTCCTACCTCTGTTACTTGTAGCTGACCTACAACTCCCTGGAATTGCTTCCGCAAATGGTCTTGAAGCTTGTGGATGTCAGTCTTTTGAGACTCAATTTGAGATAAATGAATTTCACTTTGTTCTTTTAAGGCACCAACATCTTCCTCCAAACAGACTCTGAGGACTAATGAAGCTTTGGCTCCCATGATTTTCGTCTCTGTTTGCAAATGATCAAACATTAACTCATATTCTTGTGCTTAATCTCTCGTAGCTTATTTCAGCTGGCTTTCCATACATAATTTTCTCCTCTACAGTGTCATTCTTTTCTCCATGCTTATCACCTCCTATTTATGCATGTGATTTATCTGATTTTTTACCACTTGAAGCATTACCAAAATGCACAACCATTTCACTTTTCTCTTCCATACTTTTTCCAGTTGGAAATTTCACAATATGATGACCATCAGTCGTAAGTCCACAAAATTCAATGTTTTCAACCAAGGAACTAGGCTTGGCCATGACCTCTAAATTTGCAAGAGAATGAGATATTTCACTTCCCACTAATGTATTTGTGCCATCAATTTCTTTATCAGGCATCAATACAGGATAAGTGTAAACATCTGGTTCACAACCCATACCAATCATTCTATCGAAAACTTGGAAAGAAGCATTGATCTTCCCTTCTTTGCAGTATCTAGTGATGATAGTCGTGTAAGTCACTTTATTAGTCACCAAACCTCCAACTTCAATTATGTTCAACAAACACACTGCCTCCTCCACTTTATTTTTCTTACAGAGTCCGTTTATAAATACAGTACAAGTATAAACATCAGATTGCTGACCCATGTTAACCATTTTTCCCAACAGCTCATAGGCTTCATTCAACCATCCCTGGCTGTAGAACCCATGAATTAACCCTGTAAAAGTGACCACACAGGGAACAAGGTCATTCACTATCATATAATCAATAAAACTAAAGGCCTCTGGAAGCATTTTTTGAAGCAAATGCTCCTGAATCAGAGCATCATATGTGGCAGAACCAGGCACCCAAGCTTTCTGAATCACTTGAAAATAAAAAACATTAGCCTGCTGTAAATTCCCTTGTTTGCAGAAGCAAATGACCATGGAATCGAAAGTAGATGAATATGGGGAAATACCTTTGCTTGTTATTTCTAAATAGAGTTCATGAGCTTGACTGAACAGATTACAACTTACCAGTTTCCGAAGAAGGCAATTGTAATTGGGAAAATCAAGCATCAATCCATGGTGAGTAGCATAGCTTAAGGTGCTCAAGGCCTCTGCAATCATACCATATTTTGCATATCTCCAAAATATTTCGCTCACGACTCCCTGTGCTGCAGCAATCATGTTTTTGGTCAGCAGCAACTCTACAAGATGAAGCCAATGCTCTCTGTGTTCTTTGTCAATAACAACTCTACCATATGAAGGCAATGTTCTCTATGTGGGACTTGCAGATACTCTGTCTCCAATGGAGCTCTGCAATGAAATCGATGTATAGTTGTGATTGAAGTCTACCGAATCTTCGTCGATGGATAGAGTGTTTCCACTTATGCCACTGCCTCTGTTTGTGTTTTATTCTCATATATAAAGTGAAGAACAATGCTACCGATAACCTACCAATAAGACCCGAAAGTAAAATGCCCACCGACGAAGATGCTAGTATTTCCATTGAAGAAGAAGCCATTGCCAATAAGATTAATGCTCGCGCCAAATGATCTCTAGAAACCTTCAGAATTTAATAAGTTATCAACACACAACACCAAACAAACTCTTGGGTATCCTCGCCAAGGGTTATCTTCGTCAATTTCCTGCGACCTGGAAGAAACCAAAACAAACCAATGATCTACAAACACACTTCTATGCCCTGTTGTTTGCCTTCTTGCTCCCATGGGTGTGTTTATACCAAGGAATGAACCAATTCCTTCTATGATTTACGAAGTGCAGTTGCACCCCTGACCTAAATCACATCCCATATTGTATTTATAGAAACAAGTGCTTGAAGATAGTCTGTAATTGCCCGACTATTCGCCAAGCATCCCCTACGTTTTTTTAAAAATGGCTCCACGATGCCCCAGCTATAATTTCATGGACGTTTTCTACCTTAGAGAAAGCCAAGGAAAACAACTCTTTCTGTTGTAATGCCTCATTCCTCAACGTGTATTTGCTGCTTGCAAAATCGCGCATTTATATCATTAATCACGAGCTGTCAAAAGCCCATAGGCTGCCAAGAGTTCGATGATATAACCGCCCTGGATTTGCATGTTTCACCACCAAACAAACCCTCAAAGTAGGATACAAGTGTCCAGGTGTCGATTTTCCAACGCCGAGCATACTTGCCAGGTATCGCCAGTAAGAAGAGAGAAGAATTGACTGTATCTTTTGATTGTGATTACGTCGCCTAAAGGAAAAACATTGGGTCAACATTCATATCTGTGACAGCGCAGGCAGAGATTTTGTGAACAGAGAATTTATTACAGTTTGAATCATAGCTTTCAACGATCTGGAAACTAAGGTTAGGAGTCATTGATCTTCATGCCTTTGACAAATGACACGACCCTCCTTGATTTTCGCAGAAAAACATTTGTAGATTAAACAATAAAATCTGTCGTATTCTCAGTGTCATCGTTCCCTGATACATCCTCTCTGCCTCACAAATCTTGTAGAATCTTCTTTGCCTCGAGCATTCTCCCTTTACTCATAAGCCACCTTGGATATTCTGGTAGGTTAAACATGGTCAAAAACAAAAAAAGATAGATGGAATGAACAAGACAACCAACATCAGCCTCCAAAATAGGTGCCAAATCAACTTGAAAACCTCCTCCAACTGCTTTGCACCAAAACGTGGATCTTAGATTGGACATTATAATTCAATATCTATCTTTAGAAAGAGTTTTCAAGAGATTTGGTTGAGTAAAACTTCGATCTGAGAAAAAATACACTTTCGCTGCCTGTCTCAGGTTTCACCAGCTAATTCACCTTATGATCTGCTAGTTAGTTGGTGAAAGTTCTACTTTTCACCAGCTAACTGGTTATAATTTCACCTTCTGCGCTGGTGAAAAATAGCACAGAAATAAACATTTTATGTTTCCATGTATAATCTCAAGTATTCATGAGCTAGCCACAAGCTGTAACTTGGAATCTTATGTGAAATATGATGTGGGATGTGTTCAATGGTATCATGACATAGTATTTTGATCCAGTACAAATAGTCAAAAATAGATCCAAAATAATAGAAGATGATCCTAAAGTAAGATCAATCTCATATTTTTTAAGAGTCTTCATCTTTCTCGACCTCTGATGTGTGCAGATAGCCTTCCAAGGCTCGTAGATGTACTTTGATCATGATAGAATCAAATTTTCTATCTTTGGAAAAAAAAATTGATTCTTTGCCCCAAAAATACGTGTCCAATCCGACTTTGACACCTCTTCAAACATCTTTTTTATCAAATCCGGATCTTTAATTTGATGTGTAAATTCAATATGCATCTTTAGAAACTATTTTCAGGATGTTTGGTTGAGAAAAAATTCGATATGGGAAAAAATACACCTTCGCTGCAATGTAACAGGTTTCACTAGCTAATTTTCCCTGAATCCGCCCCTTTAGTTGGTGAAAAGGAAAGCTTTCAACAACTAACTAGTAGATTTCAAAACCAATAAGCTGGTGAAAACCCAGAAAAACTGCCTTGGGGAAAAAATCAAAATTCTCTGAATCTACAATAAACACCTGAGAGATTGATGGATGACTCGAGGCTGAATGAGTAGTCGCAACATGGAGGGATGATCCAGATCGAACCATTAAGCATGAAAAGGGAGTCTCTTTTCCTAATTAAGAAAACTAAAAGTAATCTACTTGCTCAAAGAAAGAGCTTATTCTTCTATCAATCTCTACACTAACCACTGTACTGTTTCTAGATCAGGTAAAATCATGCTTCCAATGAAGCCATACAAGTATCTGAATAACTGGTAAAACTTCTGATCTGGAAATGATGAATGCTGGAAAACATAGAATACTGATATACAATTTGAAAGTGCAACATAACCAGCCTTCGTTTGAAAAGAGAAATTTGACATTTATGTTGCTCAAATACTCTAGATAATCAGCAAAAGGATCAATGACACTGTAAGAAAACACTTCTTCCTGTTTCTTCGGATGAACATCAGAAGATCTTTGCACACCCTCCTTCCGAGAATAGCTGCCACCTTCAACTGCGTGTAAATCTGAGCAGGGCAACAAACTGTTGATTTCTGTAGATGACTTTTCAATGTCAGGTGCAGGAGTTTCAATATCTACTGCGGGAGTTTCCGGATGATAGTATTGTTCTTCATCAAAGACAAGTGATTCCAACACTCCCTTGTTTTGCATAGGAAAATGAACAATCTCCTGATCTTCCTCTTTTCTTTCAGGTGAAAATACACCATGAGAAACCTTTTTAAAAATTTGAGAACAATGATCTTTTATAAATGATCCTTCATGCAAATCAAAGGCAACAGTTGTGACAGAGACATCTATGCAATTCTCATAATAATCATTTCGAAAAATAGAAGAAAGGACTACTTCTTGTTGAACTTGCTTCTCGAATTCACCACAACAATCTTCAAAGAGACTTTCAGCTGGAAATTCATCTTTACAAAACAAATGGAAAGCATAATGAAAAATTGCTAATGAGTGAATGCTTGAAGCTGGAAGAGACCTACACCAATCAAGGGCTATCCCCTCTAATGAATACTTGAACAATTTAATCTTAACATCTTCATGTATGATCTGTAGCCAATGAATAAACTCATGAAAATCCAACAAGTGTTCAGCTGGCACTTCCCATTCTTCTCCTCGAAATCTTGGAAGGTTGCGTTCCCATTCATCTCTACTAGGTATTGGATGAGGGTAACCATAAATACTTGAGAAATCATAGAATGCATACCTCTTTGCTAATATCTTGTTCATGTCATACCAGTGGAGTCACCAAAAATTTTCTGAACAATGGAGTCGCCACTGAATTCGTCCTTCATGGAGTCGCCAGATAGATAATTACAACCAAATGATGTCCAAGATTTGTCTATCATCAAAGATGGATCTTGTTGTCTCCCAAGGAAGCTGAGCTTCGATCTCCTCTCCCCAGCAACGGTGCCAATTTGTTATCACTCCAAGAAACTCCTTAGGGTTGTAGGCTAAGGATGCTTGGTAACTTAAGAAATCATTGATAATCAAGTGTTTGGAACAATGGGATAACTGAGAAGTCTTAGCAAAAAGACAACATGTCATGCCTCTAAACCAGTGCTTCTAGAAACTAGATATCAGTTACAGTAAATAATCAAGGTATAAAAAAAAACATTCAAGATAACCAAGTACATATATGTAGGGTTATACAAGAATATAAAGAAGATCTAATTCATATCCATGAGATATATCAGAAGACGACAGTTCTGAACAACTGAACTGAATAGAATTAAATATAGAGTAACGGAAAATGTGGACAGGCTGATATATAATGACCAAAGAAAACTGTGATTCATATAGAAAGATAGTGTCAAAGTACATAGCCAAAACAAATCTCCAAAATTGAACCCCATAGAATCTTATAAAAGCTAGGCATTTATAGCCTTTTACAATCAGTTTTCAGATACTAAAACAATGGATCTGATATTCTAAAAATAGAAAGTCAAAACTGATTTACAAAAGATAAGGAGAGATCCTCAAGATGAGGTCAATCCATATCTAAGAGTAGTAGATTTGATGAAGTGCATTTTTAGCCTCCCAAGGTTGTTTGATTTGGTACTCCAAAGATAAAATTTGAATTGGATGATGTGTCATTTGATCCCTATCATTTTTCCCTTGAAAACGACCAAATCTAGTCAAAAAATTCCCTTTTGACTTTCATCTCCAAGAATGGCCTTCAGATTTTGATTTGATAATTCATAACCAGCTTATTGAAGAAGATTTCATACCAATCCAACTCGAAAATCTCAAATCTGAGCAAGAATTCAGTTTTTCTGGCCGTGACAGGCTTTCACCAGCTAATTTACCCAAAAATCCACTCCTTAGCTGGTGAAAGGCGGATCTTTCACCAGCTAAATAACAAAATTCAAGACGGGTTAGCTGGTGAAAGCGCAAATGTTTTTAAAATCAAATTTCTCAGTCACGGAGAGTCTGTTTTGCATGCTTGAATAGTCGATCGACATCTACAAATCCTAAGCTTTCCAATGGTGATTTCAAATCTACATTTGGAGCCCGAGAAGCTAGTCAAATTTCCCCTACAAGATTAGGCATCATTCTTTAAAAAATGCCAGTGCATTTTTTATCGCTAACAGGGATCATGGTCGATCCTTTAAAGTTTGAGTCGATAGTTCAGTTGCCTCCCCCATGAAAAGTCCCTCAGATTCAATTTTTACAGGGAAAATATAACTTTCTAAGTCATTTCATCACAAACTATACCGAGATCACAAAGGATTTCATGTGTTTACTAAAGAAGGACATTCCTTTTGATTGGGACGAAGCCGCTCAACTCTCTTTCAAAGAATTGAAACATTCCCTCATGTCTTCCCCTCTGCTTCGGCCACCTAATTATAATAAAGATTTCTTATTGTACTTGTCCTCTGCAGAGTCAACCATCAGTATTGTCCTTGTTCAAGAAGATGATTTGCTTGAAGAATATGTGATTTATTACCTGAGTCGAGGCCTGGTTGGACCAGAACTCAATTATTCCCACGTTGAAAAAGTTGCATTGGCAGCAGTTCATGCTTTCCAACAATTCTGTCATTATATCATGTTTCACAAAATCACCATCATTGCCATTGTTAATCCCCTTAAATATGTGTTGACACGATGTGTAATCGGCAGAAATATCAGTATATGGATAGTTATCCTCCAAGAATTTGACTTGGATTTTGTTTCGGTGAAATCCAAAAAGTCGTTGGTCTTAACGGAACTCATCTTAGAACTTCCGGTCGAATCAGGTGATGTTATACCCAAGGAGTCACCTATTGAAGGAGACTTGTTTTTTAACGCATCTTCAAACTCCTGGTATGGAGATATACTAGTCTATATCCATACTTTGAAGTGCCCCACCTATGCTTCTCGTGATGAGCATCATCGTATACGCCTTCAGGCCAAGAACTATCTCATAGTTGAGGACACTTTGTATCGTCATGGTGTATATTGCATCCTTCACCAGTGTCTCACTCATGAAGAAGCGAAAATTGTGCTTAACGATTGCCACAATGGAGCATGTGGTGGTCATTTGTCTGGGTTGGAAAAAGCCCAAATTATTCCATGAGCCAGTTACTTTTGGCTGAAATTAATCAAAGATTGCGTTGAATCGGTCAAGAAGTGCCACCCATTTCAGATACTCTCTCAGAAGATGAAGGCACACCCCGCTCCCATGTTTATCGTCATCACAGTTGGTCCCTTCACCAAGTGGGGGATTGATTACACTACATGAAACCCCCCTTCGACAAGGGGGCACCGTTATATCATCATAGCAGTAGACTACTTCATGAAGTGGGTTGAATCTATGCCAACATTCAAAGATGATGGCAAGACATCAACTCTCTTTTTGTGTAACCAGATAATAGCAAGGTTCGACGTCCCGAGAGATATTGTCACTGGCCATGGTAGCCACTTTCAGAATAAAATGATGTTCAAGTTAAATTCAAATCTTGGGTTGAGGAAAGAACATTTGTCACCCTACTACCCACAAGTGAATGGTCAGGTGGAAGTCGTGAATAAATCTCTTAAGATTATTCTACAATGAACGATTACTTCGACCAAGTCAAACTGGCATTTGATGTTATACTCGACATTATGGGCCTATCGAAGATCTATTAAGACTGCAACCGATTTCTCACCTTTTCAACTCATTTATGGGTTGGAAGCAGTTTTTCCAATAGAGTGCCATATCCCTTCTCTAAAGTTGGCAGTACAATTATTTCCAAACACTTCACTGCTTGAAGAGAGTTTATTATATCTCGAGTAACTCGATGAGTAGTGTCGTGATGTAGCCTTAGCTAACAAGGCTCACAAACAAGGATTCATGTGTCAGTATGATCGGTCTGTTCGTCCTCGGATTTTCTCTAAATACAACCTTGTCCTAGTCTATGACCAATATAAGGACCCCCTGGGGGCAGGCAAGTTCAAACCCATGTGGTTCAGACCTTTCATCATGACGGAGGTTCTAAAGAAGGGTGCTTATCATCTGGTGGACTTTGAGAGAAATTCTTCGACAGAGCCTAGAAATGGGCTCTACCTCAAGAATTATTACTCGTAGGTGGGTCGCCTTGGGTGACTTATTATAAATATGTATAGTTCTTATACATTTTATTTTAGTTCATGTATTTTTGGTTTTATGGACATGTCATCTTTTTCACTGTGCCATATGTCAAGGGAATTAGAGGTGTTCGTTGGGTTTGCAGACGATGCTAGCCGACACACTCGGAGGCTTGCTTCCACAACTTGGGTGATTTTCACACCTCAGGGCTAGTTGCTATCTTCAGTAGGTATCTGTTTAGGTGACGCCACAAATAATGTCGTCCAATATAGTGCAGTCTTAGAGTTACTTCGTGACACTTTTTCGCATGGTATCTCTCACCTCTGGGTCTACTTAGATGCTCAGTTGGTTGTGTCCCAGTTAAATGGGGTTTAACACATTTAAAATCCTACTCTACACCGACGGTTCCTTAGGGTATGTATCTTTAAACGAAGCTTTGATTACATTACATATATCCATGTTCCTAGGAGATTGAATCAAATCATAGATACTCTAGCTAATCGTGTATTAGATTGGCATATTGCACACATGTAAGAAAACGCACACACATGCACATGTAAATACATTTGTAAATAAATGTAATCCATAAAACATAAGTGGGTGGGTGCAAGTAAATATATATATATATATATATATATATATATATATATATCGAAAGTATCAGAGTACATAGGTGGGTGCAAGCACCTAAAAAATATATGTATAGTAAGAGTCATGGGACTTATTCCCTCGAAAATATACAAAAAGTTCCCTTGGCACATAATAAGTCCAACCTAGCTAAGGGTGGGTCATGTTCGCCCTGTCATAGTGAACAACAATGTTTTCCAAATGCTGGAAAAGTTGGACCCAGGTCCGTGCCACCCCAAATACATGAGGTTGCATCGATGGTGGTATATCTTCAATCTCTTCCATAGGGACTGTGCGAGTAAGCACAGTGAGGTTCTGCTCCCTTGTCTCAAAACTATCTCAGCCTCTCCAGCTAGAGGCCCCCCTGTTGTTGGTCCGCCGGCCGCAGCTGGTCCTGCCTTTGGTCAAGGACGCCACCTAGTCCTCGAGAAGTATGCTGGATGGACTGGTCCCACATCTGTACATAAAAAATACATAGTTGTCAGACACTCATATACACATAAAAATGATATATATAAAAAGAAATAAAAATTAAATAACTTTGAAAAACAGACATACCTATCTCTCCTCATTCTACTCCGGGATGTATGGGCATATCAAGATCCCTAGATAAGTTGATCTCGACATAGGGGTAGTGCTCTATTGCCGGAATCTACTGAGACCACCAGTCAAAAAATTTATCATCGAAGGCCTCAATGGTCCTCCCTCCCCCCTGTCGCGATAACAATGCCACCCATCTGCACACTGTTGGGAGAGAGGCCACGTGCCCTCGTGTTGTCTCTCGTGGACTAAGACTGGGTACCCTGTCAAATAAAAAGGAACATAGAACAGTCCCAAACCCAAAGTTTTTAATTCTCCGCACATGACACTGTGTTAACTGTCTCTTCATGCAATCTAGCATGGTTGTGCTCCAGCCGAAAAATTGTGCATTTAAGCACTAAAACACACAATGCATGTGTGCTCAGGAGGCCTGATGTAAGGCCGCAGATCCAGTGATCCACACAATAAGTAAAACTATCACTTTCAGTGATAGGTTTGAAATCTTGTGGATTGGCACATGAGAACCCACTTTATCTGTGTCGACTTTGCAATGGATTCCAATCAACTCCTCAATGTTGTGAGGCCCAGGAAGGAAAACACGAAGGTTGATTGGTTCCCCTCTCCTTGATAGGCTAGTCAGAAAATAAATATCCTTAGTCGTTAGAGTCAATGACTGTCCCTCGGGCATAAATGCCTCTGCGTCAGGGTGCCAATAATCTACCAAGGCGTTCAACAACCTAGGTTGTGCCCGCATGAATGGACACAAGAAGAATTTCAACAAACCACATTGTGCTAATGTGGTGAGAGTAGCAGGGCCTTTTGAGACCAAAGAATCATTTTCTTCATGCTCCCTTTCTCTCCAATGAACATACATCCTACAAAATGAAAGTTTCAAAGGGGAGTTAACTCTTGGTTTTTTATTTTTTCCATATGTTTAAGGGGTGTACACGGGCTATATTGAGCACAGTCACGTATGCACGTGGGCAGGTAGTTTTCTTCCCACATGCATACATGTGTTTTCCTTGGACAACCCACGGGAATACGCGTGTTGTCCTTGGACAACCCACATACACACAGGACCACACTTTTTTAAGAGTGCCCGCTCCCCAAAAAAACTAAAATGAACTAAAAGAGAAGTATTAAATTGCAAAAGGGGTTGTTTTATACTTACTTGGTCCAAGAAGAAGTTTGTTTCATCCACTGAAAGCTCCCAAAATCAACTCTTTTGGAAAAGGTGTGTTTATGACTTTTTGGTCAATTCTCAATTTACAATGCTTATAATGAGCTGCCAGCTTCTATTTATAGATTTTTTGGCCCCTTTTTGTCATTTTTTGGACCCTTTTGTCATTTTTTCTAGATTAAAAATCGTTTAGTATGGTTCTTGAGTTTCTTATGGGATGTTATGATACGTGTTACTTTTGGTATTGGGAAATTTTTTGAGAGTTGGGTCATTTTTAAAGGTCCTTTGGTAAAAAGTCATTTTTCCAACTTTTTGCATCTAAGTTAGGTTTCCACCTCCACTTTCTACATCTCGTTGTCCTTTTCGCTTTGCCATAGGATCGACCCCACTGAGTTGCGACACAGAATCATCATTGCTTCTTTAGAATTTTCGTAATTTAGTGGTAGAGCCTACCTTTACATGGATTCCCTAGTTAGCTCTTCATTTCTTTTGGCATCCATGTCGTCGTTAATGACTATAGGCTCGGGAGTCCTTTTTAGTTTTTTCCTGATTATGAGTTTGAGCCTTATTCGCATGATGCATCATCACTCTTGACCTCACCCTTGGGACTCCCAAACAAATATTAGTCTTATTTAAGCCCTTTTAAGACTCTTTAAACATGAAAATATTGTCGAGCGATCTTGTCGCCTATCACACTCGCCAAACTAAAATTTGAAGGAATGTCTATCCGATGGTAGTTTACCCCTTTTTTAGTCCGAACAGTCAATTGTACGAACAAAGGTATACTCTAGGAGATTCTATTCACTAGAAAAGTATTCTCAGGTATAATTTTAACCCTTTTTCGAGCCTGAGGGACTAAATTTATGAAAAAGGAACCCCCGCAGAGTCTATAGTTAATCTCTTTTCAGACTCCCTAAAATTGAAAAGATAATGGAGTGACCTTGTTTCTTCGCACTCGTTAAATTGGTCCAGAAGAACATCCCTTACAGAGTCCATAGTTAATCTCTTTTCAGACTCCTTAAATATGAAAATATTTTCAAGTGATATTGTCTTTGTCACACTCGTTAAAATGGTTTTAAATAGATGTCTTTTCGGTGCTAGTTTACCCCTTTTTTGAACCAATTAGAATATCTTCAAAAAAGGTTCCCTAGTGGAGTCTCATTTTACGCTTTTTAAGACTCTCTAAAAATGAAAAACCATTGAGCTTACCTTCCCTAGGCTCGTTAAAATTACATCGAAGGACGTTATCATTGTGTCTTATTAATCGCATTTTCATTCCTATGTATTTGGCCTAATGCTGGCTCCATGGTTCTTTGAACTGAACCATATGAAGCATGCCTTATACACAAGCCTTGTAGAATTTTTCCTCTGCATCTTGACACCTTGACCCATGGAGTATTTTTCCCGAGTGTCCTTTCCTACATATGTCTCCTTGCTCTAAGAATCAGTGTGTTCCTTGCGCTTGGATCTAGTATGATTATGACACTCGTTCCTCCTTTGTAACGTAGCATTCTTTTATTCTTTTTCAAGCTTTCCAAAATTATTGAAAAAGACAAAAAGATTAAATATACCCCAAAAAGAGGAAGGGAAAATTATTTTCCTTTTGTTGGCAGTATAATGAGTCGCCCTTAGACGAATCACATCCTTCCATTTGTTCATCAACCTTTGGGATTTAATATGACCTTAGGAAGCTATTCTTTCTACATAGATCTGTGTCCTCCTCCATTTGGTTATCCTTCCAAACATATGGAGAGTTTGCATTGCTTCTTGCATCGTGAACTTATGTCAATGCCATGCTGCATGAGTCTCATCATTTGTCATGCTTTTGTTCGAGGGAAGTTTTACTAAACTTGAGTCGGTCCTTCTATAGTTTGTCCCTTGTCCCCATGCTTGGCCACCCTGAAATTCCAATCAATTCCTTGTTCAAAATCAAGGAAGTTCTCTTCCTGGTCACCGAGATCCTCTTGTCTTTTCCCGACGAGCCATCGAAGACCTCTAGATAGTGAAGTCGTACATTGATATTACACTCCTACCCGAGTTTTGAAGATCTTGAAGTTGTTGCTCAAGCTCTGAAGGTTTCATCTCCATCCATCAGGCGTCATTAGCTTCTTGAAGATGGATACTATACATGTATTCTTTTGATTTTGAGATGTAGATCCGTTGTGTATTTCTCACGGCTACATTTTATATAGTTATATGACATGGATCTGTACTGTAGTTGATTGGCAGCCATGATTTTATTTTATCCCGAGCATGGGTATGCTTGCCTCGGTGAGACAAATTATTATTTTGCAAATAGCACCTCCCGAACTTTGGTCTCTAGGCTCACTCGCTTCATACGTTGGTGTAGATTTGTCATGGATAAATTCTCGTTGGATTGTTTAATACATACCTTCCATTTTTCCATTGAGATTAATATTGAGTTTATACCACTCGAATTTTCCTTTGTTGTCAAGTGCCATCGAGATATCATCTATCACCACCAAAGGCATTCACACAACCACCAGCATTATATTTGAGTGTTTCATAGATTAAAAATAGTTTCTTGCTTTCATAGGTTAGAATATAGTTTTATTGTCATTGTAGGGTAGTTAGTCTTTTGCTTCAATAGATTTAAGAGTAGTTTTGTTTGTCATAAATTAGGCATTTAGTTGGTAGTCCTTCTTGCTTTCAATAAAATGAATTTCCTTTCATGCATTAGAAATAGTTTTGCATCAAGCATTTAGTCCACTTGCCTCTTAGGCTAGATAGTTGTTAAATGAGAAGTCTTTGCTTACTTTTCTATTTGATTTAGTAGGATAGATAGTTGTCTTTGCTTACTTGTCTTTTGCTTTAGTAGGTTAGTTAGGTGTATTTTCTTTATAGGTTAGATAGGTGTCTTTGCTTACTTGTTCATTTATTTTCTTTCATAGGGTAGTTTCTCATTGAATGTAGGTTGGCAAGGTAAGATAGTTTTCTTTTGTCATTTGCTTATTGATATGCTTAGGTAGTTGCTTTTTCTTATTGACATGAACTAGTTGCTTTAAAGTAGGGTTTTCACTTTCTTTTCTTAGAACTATCCATCAATCCTTGGCCCAAAAATACTTAGGTTAAATAGTTTCAATTTGTTTAGTAGGGTTTGCTCATTAGATATGTTTTCTTGAGTAGATTAGCTTTAGATAGCTTCTTTCATTAGTTAGATTATACTCCTACCAACCTTTTACCTTTGGCATATATTTTGCTACAACTCTAAGTTTACTTACCCCGGGTTGACAATTTAATTGAGGGTAGTATAGTGTCTTTTTTAGTACATATAAATCACCTAAAATTTTGGCGTCATTGTCAGGGAGTTGTCTCAAGGTAAGAGGTAGTTAGGAAATAGATCATTCCTAGACCTTAGCATTAGATTGGTGGTGGGAAAAATTTAATACGAGAGGTAGAACCTACGCATATCCTATTGCAGGCTCCCCCAAACCCAATGGTATCTCTTTATTTTGTTTTTGCTTTATTTCATGAATAGGCCTAGAGACCCACAAAGTAGATACATTAAATCTAAATCAGACCTTTCAACCAAGGTTCCTTCTGATCTCTTTGGGGGAAGGGATGTTCCACTTATAAAATCCACAGACCGATACCGAAAACCAGGAGCTAGCTCAACCCAAAGAGCTAACATAGTCTCTGAGAATACTATGTTAATTTTTTCAAAATCCCACCCAGTTTCAGTCTCACTGAATTTTCTACCAAATTTAAATGCCAAATTCAGTTTCAGCACTGTTTCATCATATGCTACAGCGGTGTTTCAGCATCTGCTCACAGTGGTGTTTCAGCATCA
>ML779354.1:20421-53894 GCA_009831015.1 Picea engelmannii
TCGAAGACTGCCAGGAGGGCAGAGATGAAAATTTGGGACCATCTGAAGGTCTCATGGGCTCGATGAAGAGTTCAATTCAGCAAGGAGTGCTGATGAAGATGGGATCGGTTGATCTCATGGTCTGCCAGGGAAGCAGTGGAAGCATCCCATATTGCCAGGTAGGCAGGGATGAGCAGATGAATTTGGATCAGCCAGAGGAGTTGACAGAGCAGATGAGACTTTCTGATAGTCTCATAAATTCAGAGATGGACTTGGATCAGCAGATGCAGCTGACAGTGATGGAGGATCATGATGATATTCTGATGATTGGGGGAATACAAGTATTCCTACCATATTCCTAGGATGAGGCAGAAAATTGTGTTGCAGATGATACAACAACAACAGATGAACAGTCAGCTATGACTGTCAGAAAAAAAGAAAAATGGGAGCAGACTTTGGAAGATGCCCAATAGGACAAAGAAGAGAGTGAGCATTCCGAGGAATGGCTCAATGCATTCAGCATTGAAGCTGAAGAGACTGCAAAAGGGGAATTTGCAGCAGAAGCAGAATAAGAGGATGATGAGCATTTTGAGGAATGGCTCAGCATTTTCAGCCATGAAGCTGAAAACAATGCAACAGAGGAGGTTGCAAAAGAAAAGGAGGAAGAGGAAGACAACATTTGCTTTGCTGATCTGTGGGATCAATTTGAATCCCTGGAGGAAAGGATAAAAGTGTAGGGAAGGCACACCCAACAGGTGAAGTTGGAAATATATGAGGAAGGCGTGGGAGATCATGATGATCTGCCCAATGGCCAAAAATTTTTGCAGCTGAGGAGACTGCAAGAGTCGAGCCAGCCATGGGAGCAGCTGGATGCAGTGATCAAGGAAATTAGGAGGTTGATGGTAGAGTCAGCAGAAACTACCAGCGAGGAGAGGCTGAGCAGGAGAGTAACAACAACAACAGTAGTGCAGAAGCAGCAACAACAACAACAAAATGGGGCAGATGGAAAGCTCCAAAGATTTGTTTGGGATCCAGGAGGATTTCCAACAGCTCAGAGGGAAAGCTCATGAGCAGAAGCTCATGATTTTGCAGCTGTGGAGTATGATGCAGGAGCATCGCTCCATGCAGCTAGCCATCCAGCCAGCCACGTCAGCGTGCACTCATTCAAACGCTGAAGAGAGGCGCAGCCTCATTTTGAATTTGAAATTCAAAATGTAATTTAATGTCTTAGGCTGGTGAGCCATGGAAGCCGTGCCTTTGTGCAGGCTATAGGTAGGATCGACTTTAATGCTAGATCGGTTGAGATCTAGATCCATATGCTGGACTAGACAACCATTTAATGTAATTAAATAGGGTAGGTAGACCTGGAGGGAAGCGCTCTAAGAGCCCCTCAGGTAAAAGAGATTTGGATATCTCATTTTGATTTAGATAGATGAGGTTGTAGGAGAAGAGCCGAAGAGAGCTCAGGAACACCATTGTAAAATACAGGCATTTTCCATTTAATATAAGAGAATAAGTTTTTCCTGCATTATTCTGTCTTATATGCATGTCTGTGTGTGTTCTGTGTATATGCTGGGAATGTATGTTATGTTGATGCATTCTGCAGGAGTTCGGTTGATTTCAGGTGAAGGTATTTGAGGCTTCACACCAGGAGGGTGTGACAGAACACTGCGGGTTCTGAGAGCCGTGCACAGGAGGATGCACTTCAGAGAACTGTGGGTTCAGACAAAGGCGTGCTGAGGCACAAGACTGAAATCATCAACTCAGAGGAAGAAGACCTCAAGGTTGTTGAATACCTTGGAGGCAAGGCTGTGTAGCTGAAACACAGTTGCAGACAGAACTTTGTTGTAAGTTTTGTGAAGCTCTGCCAAGGGGGCATTGAGCGTAAGCATGAGGTGCAGGAGGAAGAACTCTGCTGAGAGTCGAAGAAGGAACCAGAATCTCTGAGGATTCTGAGAGCTCTACCAGGAGGGCATTGAGCAGGTGCAAAGGGTGCACGGAGGGAACCCAAAACTACTGAACATTCTGTGGAGAAGAGACTCCGCTAGGAGGGCGTCGAGGAAGTGTGCAGACAGGCACAGAAGTGAAGAGAACTCTTTGAATTCTAGTTTTAAGGAAGAGTCCACTGAAGGATCTTCACTGGGTTGCTGAATACCCATCGAGACTCAGCAAGGGGTTGTTGGAGTTGAAGAATAGGTGGAAAGGCATTTCATTCTCCATCTGTGGGAGGAGGAAAGAAGACAAAATCCCGTAAGGGGTCTGAGTGTTTATGGAAGCTCATAAGAGATAGCACGTTGGGTGCATGAGAAGATTCTGCAGGAGCGCAGACGTCGAAATCCTTTAAGGATTCAAAGACAAGCTCAGGAAGAGCAGCGTCAGCCATCGGATTGGCAGAAGAATAGATCTGGACCGTTGGTCTTAAGCGTCCAGGAGGAGCTCAGGAGGAGCCTGCAGGAGGAGGAGACCGACAGTCGTTGGATCTCATATAGAAATCTCGTCAACCATTGGATCAGGAGGAGTTGCACGGAGTTTAACCTCTGGAGGAGGAGTGCATGAGGAGGATTTATCTGAGCTGTCAGATCTTTGATCAGATCACCGGTAGTCGTCGGATCTGCAGAAGTTGCATGGGAGTTAACCCCGTGAACAGGAGGAGAGAAGTCCGGACAGGCATCGGGAAATTGGCATTCTCGAGGTCGTGAGAATTGGGACACCAATCGCCGCGAAATCCCAACGAGGATCTGGACCGTTCGTTTGCAGAGGAAACATGGCAGAAATCGAGCACCATCGGCGTTTTGGCACATCAGCAAATCGGTGTTTCCGTGAACAAGAGATCGGGGAAATTCAAGTTGAAAACCCTGAAAAAATCGGAACCGTCCGTCCAGGAGGGACAGGTGTCAAGGATCCGGAAAGGGTCAGAGAATCGGCAATCGGAGTTTCGCGAGTCCTGGAGACAAGGCACTCAGGACACTTGAAGTCACGAAATCATGAGGAGAAATTGGGACCGTCCATCTGGAAGGACGCGTGGCAGAAATCAACAATCGTCGAGAAAGTCCCGATAGGAAGTCGTTGATCAGGGATTGAGTCATCGGGATATCGGTGATTCCAGTGATGAGTGGTTTGTGCACTTTGAAATCGTGATACGCGATACCCCGATCAGTGGGGGCCAGCTGTCACCATAGCAGAGAAGGAGAACAGAGTAGTGGAGGCCAACTATCAACACGATAGAAAGTCAGGGATTCAGAGGTCAGGATATCTGTGACCTTTGAAGTCTAAAAACACCGGAGGGATCCTAGCCATTCATTGGTGGGACATGTGTTAGGAATCCGGAGGAAGTCAAGGATCGGCGCATCGCGAGTCCTGTGGACAGGCGTATCATGGGATTGAAAACCCCAATGAGTGGGGAACAACTGTCAGCACAATAGCGAGGAGGATAGAGCCACAGTAGGGGCCAGCTGTCAGCACGTCGGCATTTCGATCCCATCGGGAAATTGGGAATCCCGGGGACAAGGAGTCCATACCCTTTGATGTCGCGATAGGGAAAACCCCGATGAGAGTTTGACTGCGGTCATATGGAGGTTGGTCATATGAGCGGGAGCTGAACCGGAAGGGCTAGCGCATTGGGGATAGGAGAATCGTGAGTCCCGGGGACTTGTGCATCGTGACATTGAAAACGTCGAAACTCCGATGGAGAGTATGGCTACGGTCATATGGACCAGAGCCTAGACAGGAGAGGCTAAGGGCAAAGGAGAGCTCATCGGGAAATTGGAACTCGAAACCCCGACAGAGGGATATAAGGCTACGGTCTTATGGTATGTGGTCGTATGGACCAGGGCATAGCCAGTAGGGGCTAAAGGTGAAAGAGGAGCTCATCGACAATCGGGGATTGGAGAGGCGAGGAGTTCTCGACAGCGAGAATCACGAAACCCCGAACCCCGATATAGAGTCGGGGATAGCCACGGTTAGATGCAGAGGCCATGAAGGGAAGTGAAAGGACCTGTGGATTGGGTATTTGTAGAGGAATTCCAGCAGGGGATCTAAAGAGCTGCTTCGGCTCAGAAGAAAGGGATTGAGAACGATCCTGTGAGCAGGAGGTTAGGTGGAAGAGACCCTACGGGGTGATAGGTCAGACCTCTCTGCGTCAGGATCATTTTAAGAAAACAGATGAATTATATAAGAACAATTTATGTTTGATAAAATATGAAGTTTTCAGTATCACCCCGCTCTCTTTAATATCATAAAGTTTCTGCAAATTTGTAAATTAATTCTAGAGAGTTGAAAGCACTGCAAGGTGTGGGAAGTGTTTGTAAACCCGTCGAGACACTGAAGAGGTCTGTTGGCAGTGGGTAAATGCATCCATGATACCAAGGCAACTTCGTCGAGGTACTGAACAGGCCTGCTTGCAGCGAAACAATGTCGTGTTCAATAAAATTATCAGGTATGCCCCTTAAAATTAATCCATGAACAAAGATGTTCTTCATCATGAATGGACAAATTTTGGATAATATATAGGTGTTAGAGTGGGTTAAATGACATCCCTGTTGAGGCTATGGATGCCTACTGGCAGTAGTGGCTATGTCAACAGTATCGGAGTCAGTTGCATACACATCGTTCCTCTCGAAATCTAGATATGATACCATATTACACTTTTGATGGAAACACATCTAATGCTGGAATATGTTATCCCCTGAGTTTTTCATGCTTGATGTGTTGTCAGTTTCTTCTCAAATCTTCCATTTTCGAATTCATCCTAACATGAAATTTTGGTGATGTAGAGATAACTGCTTCGCCCAGTAAGTCATCATTGTTGGCAGCCCCACACAATTTCATTATGTGAACAGGAAATTACATTCTCTATAGCTTCCTTCACCTCATTCTTGTAAACATTATCATTTTGAGATGATTGTCGGAGTAGAAAAGACATTCATTGATTCCTTAGGTTTGCGTTTTCGTCTTGTTTTATGTTTGATTCATGACTGGAAGCATGAATCAAACATGAAAACCTAGCTTTGTATTATATTTTCCATATAAGACATTCTTTTGGAAGATCAACATACTTATACCCAATTTAAATCCAACACTTGAATGACTTATCTTTGGAATATTTTCAGTATTGATATAATCTTTAAATACTTAGATGGTTTTCATTTGAATTATGAGGATTCTTGTTTTGGTATATTTTAAACCCTTTGCAAAAAAAACTATGGTCGTGCTAGTAGTCATGCGAATTAATGCGCAACTACTATACCCTGTACTTAATCCACCTTGCTAGCATAGTGAATTAATAAGACTTTCATTACGGGTTATAGGTTTCCATACTTTGTATGCGAGGTTTTCATTACCAGGAATGGTAAAGCTTCATGATCAAACCCTCGATTTTTATGCTATGATAACACACGGGCTTCGTTTTTTTTTTTTTTTCCCTTTGATACATTCAGATTTGTTCCTATAACTCCTACCATCCAAAACTAAAACTATTCTGAGTCATCCCTGTTACATTCTAGTCACATTTGTTATGGCGCATGTTGTTTGTTTGGAGCCAAATGGCCGTCAGGCATTGCTATCTCACGGTGATGCGAATCCAGCTAGATAAACCGTAATTGCATGCTAGAGACACGTTTTTACGGGAGAAATCCTGATAAAACCGTTATGAATAAGTCCAAACCCTTTAAGACCCATTTCGGAAATGGGGCCATTTACCTTCTTCATGGGAAAATTCTTTAGAAATGAATCCATTTCAGAGGTATGTTTTGTTTTCTGGACTTCTTTTTCTCAGAAAATTTGTTTAGCCTGAGTTTTCTTTTTCCCCTTTCCTCTTTGTGGGTGTGAAGGTATGCAGCAAAAGGATGATTTATATCATATACATGAGATAAACCCTGCTATCAAAGACCTATTTGTTGATCCACAAGAGGACCATGCTACCACATGTCAAACTTTTGTTGCTGGTCGAAACCCATTGGGGGAAAAAGCCATGGTCTATTTTCATGCCTAGAAAGTCATTGGAGGAAGTTTTCAGATGTGATAAAGGACAGGTTTCTTGTAGTTCCTATTCATGATCCAACTTAGGTGGTTTCAAACAAATCAATTGTCAAAGGCAGGAATGAAAAACAGAGTAATTCAAACTTAATTTTTACAGGCAAGAGGATCAAGCAGGCTGATAATGTAATTATCAAAAAACTCAACAAATTCCACCATCATAAATTCGAATTTGTCAAATTACTGAAATAGTTAATAGTTTTTTATTTTTGGATTGGATTATGTTTGGAAAAAAAAAAAAAATCGATTTTTGTGGTTGATTTTTACTATTGTAAACTAGCTACAGAAACCGGTAGCTTATCTTTTTCTAAAAATCAAGTCTCTTTTAAAAAAAAATTAGAATTTGGTTATGGGTAATTGTATAACTTATTATTGTTTGGTTTTTCAGGGAATAGTAGATTTAGATGTTGATCTTTCGGGGGAGACATGTTCGAATTTTCTCTTGAATGATTAGTATTTATTTTGTTTTCCTTGTAAAAACTTTTAATATTTTTTGAAGAAAAAGCCAACTCAATTATGAGTGGCTGTTAACCCTCTAATTTTGTAATATTATTGATCGCATGGGATCTCATCCTATCCTGGGATTAGGAAAATAGGATTTCAAAAACACTTTAAATACTCTTCATTTTGGAAAGGAAGGGATCTTCTCTTGGAACAAATTATGGACAAATGATTGACATAACCCAATGGAACAGCTTGTAGCAATTCGTCTTTAGACCAATGTGAATGTTGTCTCATTTATGTTTCGTCTCTTCTATTTTGGAATAGTTATGTGATGTGTATCTTTAGTCTCCGTGACACTTGATATTCCATTTTAGATTGATATTTTAAATGTTGTCTTTTATTTACTGTTCCATATGTGATAGCTGTGATCATTAGTCTCAATTTTGATATCAGGGTTTTTCTTTGATGTTTTAATTGATACATAAATATGAATGTTTTACACAAAAAATTCTCTGATTGTAATCATTCGTAATCATACGATTACTGGATCACGTGTGTTCAATATTCTGTTATTAAAACCTGGCTACCAATACACATATTAAATTTATTCAGGAAAATTTTACTATAAGCCTACTGCAGATTTCTTTCAAAAGGCAGGGTAGTTGGATGCTTTTGTTTGCATAGAGGCTTGGACACAATTAACAAACTAATAACAGGTTAGCTTCACCTGCTTCTAATTTTTCGTCATTTTATTTACTAGTGGAATAGGATAGTCCTTTGATTGCCTTTTGACCTTCGATCTATCCTAATTCTAATGATGTTTTAGTCATAATTCTTAGATAGATGATTATAAATCATAAAATATAAAGGAATATGCGCTTTCTTTATCTACTTTTGATAATGATTATAAAACATTGATTTTACAAGTTTTCACAAAAATTTGTAACCTGTAGTTATTCTATTCATAAATGACATACCTGTATTTTATCTTTCTGCTCAAATACACTTGTAAATAATTAGATCATGGTACATATTATATCTATCATAGTTTCTTTAACATTAGTTAGTTTATTTTTTTCTTTACCTTAGGACATTAGGTTGGCTAATGGCGCCATTAAACCCGTCAGAACAGGTTACACCAAATGACTTGGGTTATTTAGACAACCCCGGACTGAGGGATGATTTTAAGGATGAAAATTTATTTTAAAATGCAGTAACCTTGGCGAACCTTAATAATCATTCATATGACAACTATAAAATGTTGGCGATATTTTTGTAAAAATATTCAAATTTCTATGGATTTTATATAGTTTGTATAAAATTTTGGCGGTCTTTTGTGTAAAATAATTTTGTCCTATAGAATTTGGGTGAATCAGTTTTAGAATAGCGAATCGGGTTTTGGTAAAAACCATGGAAAATTAGCCCATGAGCGAAACTTAGCCCCTAAAATCATCCCTATCTTCTAGTTGACGGCCAGTCATATTTACCTGTCAACACACCAGAAGACAAATACAAGAATACATTTGCAATAGAATGGGGATCCTACCAATACACAGTCATGCCTTTTGGACTAAAGAATGCACCAACAATATTTTCTAGAGTAGTCATAGAAGCATTTAAAGAATTTATCCATCAGTTTCTAGAGGGATACTTCAACGATTGGAAATTCTATATTCTGTTGAAAGACCATGTAGAAGTCTTATGGCTAATGTTAGAAAGATGCAGGCAGTGCCAGATATCGTTAAACATCAAGAGTTGCATCTTTGGAACACCTTTTGGGATACTATTGGGCCATATAGTATGAAACCAAGGTTTACTATTAGATCCTGCAAAGGTTGCAATAATCATTAACCTGGCACCATTAAAAGTAGTCTGTCAACTAAGAGCGACATTGGGACACAAAGGATACTACAGAAAATTTATAAAAGGGTATGTGCAGATCACCGCCCCAATGGAGAAACTGCTAAGGAAAGACACAAAGTTCCAGTGGAATGAGGATTGTCAACACAATTTGGATATGATGAAAAAAAAGATGGTACCTACACCAATACTAGTATTCCTATACCGAGAGAATACATTCCACATACATGTAGATGCATCAGCCATAACACTTGGACCTATTATGGCGTTGCCAGGAGCAGGAGAATTGGATCATCCTATAGCATTTTCTAATAGAAAACTGTCAGAATCAGAGTAGAACTACAACACTAAAGAGAGGGAAGGTCTAGATATGGTATACGCACTTTAGAAGTTCAGACATTACTTACTGGGAAAAAATTTCAAGATGTTCATAGACCATTTGATGCTCAAATACCTAGTCAAAAATCTAGTGTTGGGGGGGAGAATTTGCAAATGGCTATTATTGTTTCAAGAATTTTATTTTGAAGTAATAGTCAAGCCAAGGAAGATGAACGCAGAACCTGATCACATGTCAAGGGTCACGAATGGGGAGGAACCTACAAATCTAGAGGAAAACTTTCTGGACACACAATTATTTTCAGTCCAGATCGCCGATGAATACTTCGCATACATCATCCAGTACTTGAGTACAGGGACTGCACCACAGGAATATAACACTTCACAAAAGAAAAACCTGGTATTCTAGGATGCATACTATCAACTGGTTTTAGGACACTTATACAAAATGAGCACAGATATCATCTTGAGAAGATGCGTGCTAGAAAATGAAAGACCAAGGATTTAGCAGAAGCCCATGAGGGAATAGCAGGAGGAAATTACGAAGGAAAAGCTATCAAACAGAAGGTATTGTGTGCAGGACTATGGTGGCCGACCATTCATAGAGACTCAAAAGAGTACTGCCAGAAATGCGATGTATGTTAGAGGGTTGGTAAACGAATAGAAGGGACGAGATGCCCCTGCGACCATAAGTAACTTTGAAGGTATTATACAAATGGGAAATAGATTTTGTGGGACCAATAAACCCACCAGCAAAAAGGACAGGAACAAGATACATTATCATCATGACGGAATACCTGACAAGATGGGTGGAAGCAACACCGGTCAAAGATTGTAGCACAAAGATAACAACACACTTCCTGTTCGAACAACTGATCACTAGATTTGGTTGCCCCAGGATTTTGATGAGTGACCAAGGCACTCGCTTCATTAATAGTACTATTAAGGCTATGAATGAGGAATTTGAAGTTCATCATCAAAAGAGTACACCATATCATCCACAAGCAAATGGAACAGTAGAATCCTTTAACAAGATCCTTGAAAATGCATGGACGAAGATTTGTAACGTTAATAGGGATGATTGGGACCTAAAGATACCACCAGTATTGTGGGCACACATGACCGCATGCAAGAACGTTTTAGGACAAATTCCATTCAGATTGTTATATGGACAAGAAGCAATGGTTCCACTAGAATTTTTGGTACCCAGTATGCGTGTAGCAACGATTACGAACATGAAAGAACAAGGCACAGTAAAGGATAGGTTGAATCAACTGATGATCATGGAGGAAGATAGGATTCTAGAAGGGTTCCACCAAGAAGTCTAGAAAACAAGGGGCAAATCTTGGCATGACAGACATATCAAGAGGAAAAATTTCAAGGAGGGATACTTAGTGTTGATCAGGGATGATTTTAAGGATGGAAATTTATAATAAAATCTAGAAACATGGGCTAATATTACTAGTCCTTAATATGCAAAATGTAAAATGTTTGGCAATAGTTTTGTAAAACATTCAAATTTCTAAGGATTTTATATACTTTATATAAAATTTTGGTGATTTTTAAGGTAAAATAATATTATTCTATGGAATTTGGGCGAATCATTTTTAGAAAAAATGGAAATTGGCAAATCGTTTTTGGGGAAAAACCATGGAAAATTAGCCCATTTGCGAAATTTAGCCCCTAAAATCATCTATGGTGTTGATGTATGACAGTAAATCCCTTCAACATCCAAGAAAACTCAAAATGCACGAGTTAGGAAAATACGAAGTAAAAACTATCACAGATGGGGGAGTTGTACAACTGAAGGATTTAGGAGGCACAAAAATCAAAGGGATGATCAATGGGATCCGACTGAAGCTGTATACAGATAGTCAACCCCTCAACACTTAAAAAACAAAACAATGTCGCATCATGTCAGACATAAAAATATAACAACAGAGGTGTAGTGCGCCGAAAAGAGAATGAGCATGCACACTCAGCAATGCTAGCCCGACAGAGACAAGGCCAACGATCATTACAAAGTGGAAATAACGGGAAAGGAGGATACAACAAAAGAAGCGCCAATTGATGGCAACTATCAGAATTGAATTCAAGAAATGATTGACTGGAAACTGCATTAATTGCACCAACTGGAGATGGCAAGGGAAATCAATGGAAAGTACATAGAAACCGATGGTTCAATTAAAACACAATCATGGTAATGTCTCTGACAAGATTCACACGACGTCGATACAAAGAAAGCACGCGAGAGAGGAAAGGTTATTATGAAATTAGGAAAGGCACATAGTGATAGAGCATATGAAGCAGAGAGTTAAGGTTGCATAGGTTGCAGAGGCCACTAAGCTAACATATTTACCACCATGGAACCACCCAAACAGGGAGAACTGAGCCAGACCACCAGACAACCTCGAAGCAGTGCCAAAGCACCACTGCCAACACAGGGCATTGAACAACAACCACCTTAGCCTCCAGAAGTCATCAATGTGGATGAAATCCCGTTGCCTGATACAACACCAACAAGCATCACACCCACTATGGAGGAAACCCAACAGACATCACCAGTAGGCATGGAGATTGATACGCCGAAAGAGGGACAAGACCAATAGGATGAGGATACAGGAAACCAAATGCACCCCAAAAACCCTGAAGAATCCCCGAGAGTCAATGGGACAACTCGAGACCAGGCATAAACGACCATGCCAGAAAGATCACAGACAACCACGCCAAAACATCCACAAGAGGGAATAGTGGAATATGTACTGGCCAACCAGAGGAGTATGCAAAATAATCAACAATGGAGGTGGGAACCTCAAGTCAGCCACCATAGTGAAAGGGAAAGCAGACAATACCAAGGTCACTACGCAGGAAACCCACCACAACCATTGTCTTGCCTCACATTCTGAAAGGGATATGTATAACAACAAATTTGTTAGGCCACGTGGAGAAATTGAGTTACTCAGACCATGATGTGACGAACACAGACAAGTTCCTAGAGTTCACCAAGAAATTCGACCTACAGACTGTGGGTATAGGAACCTTTGGAAAACCAATTAATCAACTAGTCCATTTAGTAGCAGGACTGGCCAAAAATGAGATTCTATACCTTTTGGACCTACCGCACTTTGGGAGGGGCCAGTATGTAAAAAATTGTGTCAATCAGCTGATGGAAGTCACACATGGCAGATAACTATGGCTGGAAAAACTCATCTCAATAGATGTAGAGCTCATCACATACATCACAGGTCTTCCATCACAGAGTGAGAATCCCACATAGTTCCTTGAGGACAAAACGAAGGAGAAATCACTATCTAAGGAAATGAAGAATAAATATGGCACCGAAATGGGGTCGCGTGGAATCATCATCAAGCATATTAGTGACATTGCGACAAGAATGGCCAAAAAAATTATGGCATGCAAATTACTCAGGAAATGTCACAAGGAGGAAGTCCCGGCCAGGATCATCGCAACTGTAACACAGTGTGGAGAGGGAACCACACTCATTTGGGCCCTTTATTTGATGAATCTATTCCTATAAGACTGCAAGGATACGTGGGATCTGGGGATATAATTTCATTATTCATGGCTACTCATTCTGATAGCCTTTATTGGATGGAAGGAGCCGAAGTATTCATTTTTTTCCACTAGACCCAATCCCTACCACAGAGCGTGATACTTATCGTTGGGGTCTGCTTTGGACTCCAAGAAAATAACAATGAATGCAACCATATTCGAAGGCTATCTTAGCGACATACATGAAAACATCGCCAACACTTGGAGGGTGACACCGAAAGCAATCGCACAGTATCAGGGCATAACCAACTTCAAAGCCACTAGACATGTGATTTGGATCCATACATGGAAATATCCCGACAATCAATGGCTACAAATGCGCTACTGCAACAAGCAGGTGGACATAGATATGGCCATTAAGGACTGTGAATATGACTGGAGGATTCCAGTCCTCATTCAATAAATACCTGCAGAGATAGAGGAGGAAGAGTTAAGACAGGAATGGACACATGCCGAGGAGATAACAGTGCCCAAGAAACCAAGGACAGGTCAGAACAAGGCACAATAGAAAAAAGGGGGGACATCCAAGATAGGCACCCAGGTGGGGATGAAGAGCAACACAAAGGTGCCATAGGTACAATAGAAATAGGCTGAGAAAACACAGGGAACTACATCAAGTGTTACGCTATAGGAGCAAGGCCAGACTAAGAGGCCATTCATTCAAATGGGGGGTGAGTGCAAGAAGGTGAAGGCACACTAAACGCCCCCAGAATACATGATCACTAAGGACGATGCAAACATGGTGGCCCAAATGATCCAGGATCAAACGGTCGAGGATTTTGATAATGTTGTGTGCCAAAGGAACAAAATTGAGGAAGAGTTGGCACACATACGACAACTCCTCAAGTGACTCAGAGAGGCACAGGCATATGATTACATCATAGGAATGGTCCCATCAACATCACATATAGGAGGCGAAGTTGGATCAAGAAAGAATGACAGAGTTTAGACAACAACACAATTGAGCTCGACATTTCATGTCACACCCAGCATGTTGCACATGGACGAAATCGTGGGGCAGACACCCCTAAAGGACTTGGCTCAAATACAGTTGGTATTGACGTGGATACCAACCAAGGCCTTGTATAAACTACAAGTCAGCGTCACATAGGAGTTACAATATCATGCACACACAGATCCAGTGGAATTGCAGTAGGAAAAGGACAATCGGGACGATCTAGAATTAGTACTCAAGTAGGATAAACTTGAGACCAAATATGAGAAGGACCACGAGAATAGGATAGAGTAGAAACTGGTCGTAGCCTATGAGAAAATCCCAAAGAACGCGCAGACAACCAAACTCACAGTGACACAGAAGATTGATCCCATTGTGTAGACAATTGATCAATACCAACAGGATATCAAGCAACTTTGGGAGTAGCTCACGCCTACCACTCCACCAGAGGTGAAGGGGCAAAGGAAGCAAGAGGAAACAACGTAGATAAAGTAGATAGAGTGACGAGTCCACGTGACGACCGACTTGTTCGATAAAGAAACACATCTCTGGATGAAGCTAGAAGAGGATCAATAGGTCCATTAGTGGGACTAGGAAAGAGAAAGGATAAGTGCAACTATCCAAGAACTCAAGTAGCAGAAAAAGACAATGTCGATCACAAAGAGGGTCAAAGGAGCGCAGGATATGAAGAAACTGCATGCAGAACTCATAGCTACGCAGAGACAGAAAAAGGAGCATCAGGCTCAAATGGAACTTCTCCAGGAGTGAGCAGCAGAGGTCATTGCATAGGTGGAGGAAGCCAAAATGAATATGGCACAAACCAAGGCAGAGTGCACAAGGATGGTCAGCAACGATATTACTTTGCAGGTATTGGACACACTCAAGGAGAAGACAGAGAAATCCCAAACACAAGAAACAGAGCTCACAGAGAAGTTCCAAGCAATCGCAAGAGAGATTGATGAAGCACACAAGGGTTAGGTGGCTTGGGACAAGCTGCATGTCAATGTTGGGGGCCTGTTGGAAGCAAGCCGAATCAGAAAGAAAGGCTATTTTGGGGAGAAAGGCATGCAAGAGGAAAGTGACAGCTAGAAGGAAAAGAAACATGCACGCATATATTGAAGACCTAATGATGCTAGGGTTAGGGTTTTTATAATACATTGTAATGGCTGATGAGCCAAAAAAACATATAAATAGATACCTAGGAGGTCTAGGTGAGGGGTTCTGATTATGGAGTGTTACTTGCATGAGAAGGAGTAAATGGTCTGTAACACGAGTGTAATCCAATCCAATCTTGTAAGTTGTTGAGTCGTAGAGGGTTAGAAGGGTATATCTTGAGGGTTATATCACAGGTTGAGGAGCCTGGTGTGATCTAGTCCGCCTCGTAATAGATCTCGAACCAATTGAGGATGAGTTGTAAAGTGTGCGACACTATAGTTTTGGAACTGCCATAATAAAAGAGCTTAAGAGCCAGATATTTGTGGACGTAGCCCACGAGGGGGTGAACCACGGTAACACCTGTGTTATGTGATTGTATGGTTGTGTCTCTTTTACTATAAATAAGTAGATATTAGAATGATGTGTGAATTAATTAATGGATCTAATTTCACTACATGCATGAATGAAAATGACGGTATATTGCTCAAATAAGAATATAGAATTCACAACACATCCTTCATAGATCCCCATTCAGTGCTGGACTGTAAGAACTTGAGTATTGTAGTCACCCATTAATACTATCTCAGGTGATACTACGCAGTGCACTCAGTGTGCTTTGCTTCCTTCTGGTTTGAGGATTTGTTGGATCCCCAGTAGACCTAAACCTGGGTCGAATCATGTTAAAGGTATAATTAAGATAAACAACCAACAATAGGCTATGACAAGGATGCTTCCATACCTATCCCTCAATATCTGGTCTATGTGCATGGCCCCTTTACTCCTTATGTGAATCAGATTAGCAAGCATTCGCCAGCATGCATCCATCAACAAAACATTGTCAATGATACATATACAAAATCATAAAATAGTTGATCATATGTCACATATGTATAAATCAAATACTCAAACCAATACAATGCAATTCCTGACTCAATCCAGAGTCCAAGGAGGTCCATTGATGCCCTCAACATCCACAATTCGTTAAGTGTCTTTCACACTCAGGGAAACTCGTCAGTAGCATCTGCCAATACGCATATAACAAATAACATAAAATCATAATCCATCAACATCATCATAAGAATCCATAAGCGAAACAAATAACCATGTTCTATAACTGGATCACTTTCACACAAGTGTCCTCAAAGAATAAGTCAATAACATGTTCTCGCAAGAGTGAGATGTTGCATCATTGGGTTAGGGTTTTGGATGTCGTTGGCTCATATATTTATATTGTATTGTAAATAATGTATCACTATGAATGAATATAGAATATGTTGGTTTTCTCAGTTTGGGTTTCCAAGGGAAAAATATCTGTGTAATGTGTGTATTTTCCATTGTATATTTTATGTTCTTTTATTGAAAATATGTTTGCATTAAAATATTGTACAAGGTTAAAATCTACATTTGGTATCAGAGCTTTGTTGGTTTCAGGGGGACGCCTTTGTGGTAAAGGGTTTGGCTCGGGACTATGATAAGCCTTGTTATAGTGGGAGATATGTGGTATTGATTTTTTAGGTGAAAAGAAATGGCAAGCAGTTCAAAAATGGAGATTGATAAGTTTAATGGGAAAAGTTTTGAGTTGTGTAAGCTCAAGATGGAAGATTTGTTGGTGGACAAATATTAGTGGATATAGGTACTGCACCTACATGAAATTCAACAAATGACTGGAAAAATTTGGATCAGAAGGCGAAGAGCACAATCCGACTGTGTCTCTCAGATTCAGTATTACTGAATGTGTCAGAGGAAGCTACAACCAAAGATTGATGGGATAAGTTGGGGAAGTTGTATCATTCTAAGTTCCTAGTAAATAAATATTTCTTGAGAAATAAGTTGTATAACCTGAGGATGAGAGATGGAGACTCAATGGCAGAGCATTTGAATGCCTTCAATACTATGGTAAGTCAGTTAGTATCTGTTGAGATTAGAATTTTAGATGAAGATAAGTGTATCAATTTATTTTGTTCTTTACCACAATCGTGGGATAGTCTGGTTGTGGCCATAGGTAGTAATAAAACTTCCTTGAAGTGTGATGAAGTGGTCTCATCCTTGTTGTAGGAGGATATGAGATAGAAGAACATGGAAGGACAAAGCATAGATGCATTATTTGCAAGAGGACACTCCCAGGAAAGAAATAGATCTAAGTCCTCAAGTGGGAGATCTAAGTCTAAGGGTAGAAATAAATCTCCCAGAAAACTTGTAAAGGTATGTCGGATATGTGGAAAAGAAGGGCATGACAAGAAGTAGTGTAGATCCAAAATTGAGAAAAAGAAGGGATCTGAAGAAGCTCCTTCTATAGAAGAAAAGACCTGCAAGGAAGAAGGAGGGGATGTGTACTTGGATTCTTCAAGCACACATGCAGATCATGAGGCATGGTTGGTTGACTTAGGTGCATAATTTTATATGAATCCCCATAAGGAGTGGTTCTGTGAATATGAAAGATTTTTTTCTTTAGAATTCATAAGGAAAATCCTTAATGTTGATGAGATTAATTTTATTTCCAGGAGAAAAAAGACTAACTTTAAGCCCAAAAGGGAGGTTGCACTTTTTATTGTGGATAGCAGGTCAGTATTTCATGTGTTGGAAACAATGTTACAAGAATTTGGACTTGACCAAGGGACAACTTGGAAATATGACCCTTTAGGGGTTATTAATAACAGAAGCTTGGAGCTTGATATTTCAGCATATAAGCATCAAAGCAAACTTGATCTTGAACAAATAAAAAATTTGGATACTTGAGAGTTAATACAAAATCTTCTTCAGGGACATACATAGAAAGAGACTCAATCAACTCAAGAAGTAAATATTGGCACACCTCTACAATAAGAAAAGACATTGAAAATGAGTCATAACTAGGAACTTCAAGATGATTTAGATATAGAAAAAGGACAATCAAGCAAGAAATCTAGAACTAAAGTGGTCATAAATGATGGTCCAGATGGAGAAGCTCAACCTGATACAAGAACATTGGTAAAGATTCAAAAATAAGTTGTTTACTCAATAGACACTCTTCCATCAATATTCATGAAGCCACCAAGAGAAGGGTCTACATATGTCAAGCCACAAAGTGTATTTTCCAAATATGATGATATGAAAAATAAGAATGAACAAATTAAACAACTTTGCAACCAAAAGATGAAACAAGATTCTCCAGATACCATATTGTCATTTGGAATTGACTTGAAAAAGGAAGGTTGAATTTGGAAATATTATAATCTTTTGGTCCAAGCATTCAAGGACATAACAATTATAAGGAAACTAATGTTTCTATAAATCTTGATGACATTCCCTTAATAGAAAAAATGGGTCTACATAATTAGACATAGGAGATGGTCAATACAGATATTTTGAAAACTACTCTTAGCTTACAAATATTTTAGACAATGAATAACCATCTTAAAAAATAGTTGAAGCAGGAATAAACAAGTTCAAGAGTGAAGTAGATGAGAAAAGATGATTTAGAGAAAAAGTTAGTGAAATTAAGAGATGATGCTACAAATGAAGAACCCATTCAAAAGATGGTAAGTGAAAAAGATAATAAAATTTCTATCTTGAAAAAGCGATTGAATTTGTCTGATTTGGATCATGTACAAACCTCGAAGCTTTTGGCCATTCAAAAGGAAAATGAAAAATTGATTGAAGTCATAGCTAAGCTAAATGAACAAATTTTCTCTTTACAATAGAAAATACAAGTACTAAAACAAGGAATACCCTCATCATCCTTAGATGGTATATTTGCAGGTAGTTTAGAGGAATTAGCTAGGGCATTGAATGATGTAAATGCTAAAGAGATTGAGCTAGATGAATCAAGAAGGAAAATTTCAACTTATGAAACTGAGATAAATATTTTGAAAGAGAATATTGGGGAAAAGGAAAGGAAACTAAAAAATATATAGGGATCAAAAGAAAAATTGCAGGAAGAGTACGATACATTGAAGACCAAACTTTCTGGAAAACCCTATTTAATGGGAGGACAACATATAATTTGGGATAAAATTATGGAACATGTGAATACGATGTGGAAATTATTTATAATAATGGAGGAAGAGGCTAGCTGTCAAGAATGTTGAAAAAAATATTACAAAGGATGAACAAGAATTGGGAGACAAGCCTCAAATCGCCAACAAAATCATGGAAGTTAACTACAAGACAAAACAGGAATTAAACCAAATTTGAGTTAAATATAGAACAAGTGCAATTATGGATTTTTAAAACGTTCTAACTAAAAGGAACTTAATTCAACAAGTTCAAAGTAAATTTGTTCACCTTAAAAGAAATGTGCAATGATATAAAGATCATTATAAAAAGATGGTGGAAATGGGATTACCTGAATACTATAGTAAAAAAGGTAATTTTCTCTCTTTACCAAAATATCAACAATCATTGATATTGACAAGGGAAAGTGTAAATAAATTCAAAGAATTTACTAGGATATTAAAAGGTGATCCATAATTGGATCTCAGGACCAAAATGGGTCCAGGAAGGCCTAAAAATCAAAGTGCTCAGAATGGCTTCAAAAAGGATGTGTGTGTAGGCCTCGTTGATAAGAACCCAACATAACTTGAACGGGCTCAAACGGATGTCATATGATTAAGATATCATGATATGTTCGTTTCGTTAAATAGACAAAAAATGATGTTAACTGTACATTTTGTACAGTGCCACGTGGCAGCTGACTATACAGGTTGTACAGTTGTACAACTGATATGGCAGGGTGTGTTGGCATGATGGCATGGATAGGTTGTTGACTGGGCAGATAGGTGGATGAGTCAGGTTATGACACGTGTCACCACTGCAAGGGTGACACATGGCATGACTGTACGAAATGTGGCACAACTATATGACATGTGGAAGGTTGTTGATGTGGAAGGTACAGTTGGCATGGGCCAACGTGGCAGGTTGCTAACTAGGCATGACGACAGACAAGTGGTCGAATGAACTGTTGACACGTGACAGATTGAGGGAAAGTAGCATGGTGCCACGTTGCCCAGACATGGGCTACCACGTGGCACCCATTCATTGGTTAATGATTATATAAAAACATTTATGGTTCTATGGAGGTCAAACCAATGACCTCAATGGGTGCCAAACTCCTTTCATAGGGCGAGCTACCAATCCACCTACCTAGTGGTACTTAACCATTGGTGGCACCGATTATATTTAAGTTTGCAATGTGGTAAAACTAGCGGAGGATAGGGCTGGGGCTAGGCCCCAGCCCCCAAAACATCCTATAATACTAAGTCACATGACCCTATGCTCTATCCTCTAGTGCAGGTTATTGTTTTTTCTATGGTCCAAGCCCCCAATGGTTTCACACTCCCATACACTAGTACCATATGACCACTGTTCAGACCTTAGCACAGAATTTTCAGTGGTTAGCGTCGATCGGTTGAGCTAGCCCACCGACCAGGACGTGGAACCAATAGCTGATGACCAGGGGCTACATCATATTGGAGGGCACGCACACGTAGGACTAGGGCAAGACCACATGAACCAGATCCAAACAGAAAGGGGGCCAAGGCGCCAAGAAATTAACCCGAAGCCACATGGAGACCCTCCATATGACTAGGAGCCCGAGAAAAAGGGGTTGTGCCCATAAAATGTGCCAAAAGTGGGTTATTTGACATTGTAATATGATTTTCAATTATTTTATTCGGCATTTTTTGGAGATTTAGTCCAATATTGGGGGATATTGAGCCCTTTTTGAGGCCAGATCTTGGGGAGAAGTTGGGAGGTTGTTACCCAATTCTAGTCTATATAAACCATAGGCTCTTGAAGCCATGGAGGGGGTTTATAATAGTTTTATGATGAAGTATTGTTGATCCAAATCCATTTTTATGCAGGGAAGCCATTGAGGAGATCACCTTTGCGGGCCATTTTTGGGAGCTCTGATCATCCGATTTCAGTGTCGTCAGTTTTGTTGGGTTCTAGAGATCTAGTAGAACAAGACCAAATTAGTTTGTAACCTTTTGGCACTATTATGATGTCCTTCTAAATCTTTGAACATAAATAAGAAAGCCTCACCCACTGAGACAAAGGCCCAGAGACGTAGGCGAGATTGTCGAACTCCATTATCACTTTGATGTTTATGGTTTGTTGTTCTTCATGCTTATGTTCATATCTATATATTGTTTTATGGTTGTAATGTTTCTTCTATAATTATTCTGATTTCATTAGTTTCCTAAATGGTTCATTAACACATGCAAGATAACTCAACCATTGTCGTTTAAAAGATCTTTTCAGATCAAGTGGCATCAGAGCTAGTTGATGTTTGGATTTTGAGTTTGCATGATTACCGGGGAAAAGCTACATCATGGTGAAGGAAAACTTGTTGAATAGAATCCATTGATTGGATTGAGAAAGAGAACTTCTCAAAGTGAGAAGATGGCATCGGAAGAGGGACTTTCTGAGGATGAGAAAGAGTTTCAAAAAACTTTCTTCACCATGTTGGAGATGATGAAGGTTTTGTATATTGATTACTTGGAATAGAAGAGATCGAATTTGGGTGAATATTTAAAGATCAAAAGTGAAGAAGGAGAGTATCCTCCTCAAATTTATCCTTCTTCTCTTTCTTCTCCAAGTTCAAGTTCTAAAAGCACCACAAGAAAACATGTCCATAAACATAAACAAGAAATGCATTTACTTAAGATTGATGTAAAATTTGAATTACCCATGTATGATGGTGAAGTCAATGCAAAGAGACTTGATAATTGGGTCAGAAAGATGGAGCTTTATTGAAGTGTGCAACAAATCAAGGATGAGGCAACTCAAATCAAGTTTGCATCGCTTAGACTTGCAGGCACAACACTCATCTGGTGGAAAAGCAAGTTGCAAAATGGCACACAACAAGTGGGTAATGTATTTCCATCATGGAAAGTTTTTTCTTTTGCACTTAGAAAGAAATTATATCCTTTGGGTTATAAAGAGAAAAATTTAATTGAATGGAAAGGTATTAAACTAAGAAAAGGACAAACAGTGCAAGAATACACCGATGGATTTTGTAAAATGTCATTGATGTTAGATATTCCTTTACATACCCAAGCAACTCTTATGAAGTATATAGGAGGTTTAGCTGCACATATTCGTAACACTGTATTTATGTTTGGACCTACTAATATTGATCAGGTTTTTGTTCAAGGTACATACAATGAGCCATGGAAAACAAGGGTTGGTGTATCAGGGGAATCATCTTCAAGGAAAGAAGACAAAAGGAAGTGGAATGGCAAGAAGGAAAATTCAGTGGCAAGAAAGGAAGAGAAGCCCTCTTGCAAGCATTGCAAGAAAGAAGGGCATGATGAGGAACGTTGTTGGAAATTGTATCCCGAGAAGAGACCAAAGTGGTTCAAGGAAAGGAAATGGAGGCTAAAAGTTGCAGCAACAACATGACCAACAGACTTGGGATCAGATTCTGGTGATGAATCTAAAGTCTCATTGGTTGGTTTGACAGGTAAAATTGGTGATGGATTTGATTCTAGAAGTAAATTGCTTCACATAAGGGTCATAATGAGACATACAAAGGTTGACACATTGATAGATAGTGGATCTCAATATAACTTTATTTCGACACATTGATAGATAGTGGATCTCAATATAACTTTATTTCAAAAGAATTGGCTAAACAATTGGGATTAAACACTCAGATGCATCATAAGCCTTACACACTTAAATGGATAAGAAACAATCATCAATTTCATATAAAAAAGCAATGCACATTTAAGTTTGCAATTTAATCTAAGTTTGTGGACAAGGTAATATGTGATGTGGTGCCACTCAATGAATGTGGAATGGTCTTAGGCAGTCCTTACTTGTATGATTGCAAAGCAATATTCTACAAGGAACAAAATGAATATCACTTAATCAAAGCAAGCAAAGAATATGTGGTCCATGCACATCATTTAAAGGAAAACAAATCTCTTCAAACAATGGAAGAATTAATAAAGGTGGCTCATGCAAGAAACACACCTGTAATTGTTTCAAATCAAGTAACCGATCTTAAGAAAGAACATAAGATGATTGTCGAATGGAAGATCAATCACACTTTGCTTTAAGAAAGCTAATGTCATGCAAGTATTACAAACATATTATCTCATTTGCAGTCATATTTTTGATGCTATCATTAGTAATGTTGTCAAAATGGATCATAGTGGCTTTAGTAAGATGTGACAGGGTACAAATGGCTAACAATATGTTGTCAATTATCATGATTGCTTTATAGTTGATATTGATGAGACAGGTGTACATGACAGATTTTAAAGATAAAGAACAAGTCAGATCACCTATCCCATACTTGACGACTAGTCAGTAACCTTTTGGGGACCAAAAGGTCTTTAGTGGGGAGGTGTGATCCAAAATTGGATCTTGGGACCAAAATGGGTCCAGGAAGGCCTAAAAATCAAAGTGCTCAAAATCACCTCAAAACGGACATGTGTGTAGGCCTCGTTGATACAAACCCAACACAACTTGAACGGGCTCAAACAAACATTGTATGCTCAATATATTGAGATTTATTCGTTTCGTCAAACATGCAAAAAATGATGTTGACTGTACAGTCTGTAAAATACCACATGGCAACTGACTATACAGGCCATACGACTGACGTGGTAGGGTGTGTTGGCATGCTGACATGGACAGGTTTTTGACTGGGCAGATAGGTCGACGAGTCAGGTTGCGACACGTTTCACCACTGTAAGGGTGACACGTGCATGACCGTACAACACGTGGTAGGTTGTTCACATGGTAGGTACAGTTGGCATGGGCTGACATTGCAGGTTGTTCACTAGGCATGATGAAAGACAAGTGGTTAAATGAACTATTGACACATGGAAGATTGAGGGCAAGTAGCATGGTGCCACGTGGCCCAGACATGGGTTGCCATGTAGCACCCATTCATTGGTTAATGATTATATGAAAATGTTTATGGGTCTGTGGGGGTCAAACCCATGACCTATATGGGTGCCAAAATCCTCACATAGGTCGGGATACCAGCCCGCCTACCTAGTGGTACTTAACCGTTGGTGGCACCGATTGAATTTAAGTTTGAAATGTGGTAAAATGGGTGGAGGATAGGGTTGGGGCTAGGCCCCAGCCCCCGACTTGTCCCATATGACTAAGTCACATGACCCTATTCTCTATCCTCTGGCACATATTATTGTTTGGTCTATGTTCCAAGCCCCCAACGGTTTCATACTCCCATACACCAGTACCATATGACCACCATTCAGAACATAGCACGAAAGTTTTAGTGGTTAGCATCGGTTAGTCGGGCTAGCCCGCCAACCAGGGAGCAGAAGAAACAACTAATGACTAGGAGATACACTAGATTGGAGGTCGCACACATGTAGGACTAGGGCAAGGCCACATGGCCAAGCCACATGACCCAAAGCCAAACAGAAAGCCAAACAGAAAGGGGGCCAATGCACGAGGAGATTATCCCAAGGCCACATGGAGACCCTCGATATGACCAAGAGCTCGAGAAAAAGGAGATGTGCCCACAAAATGTGCCAAAAGTGGGTTATTTTACATTGTAATATGATTTTTAGTGATTTTATTCAACATTTTTTCGAGATTTAGCCCAATATTAGGGGATATTGAGCCCTTGTTTAGGCCAGATCTTGGGGAGAAGTTGGGAGGTTGTTACCCACTTCTAGTATATATAAACCAGAGTCTCTTTAAGCAATGGAGGAGGTTTAGAAGAGGTTTATGCTGAAGGATTGTTGAGCCAAAGCCATTTTTATGCAGGGAAGCCATTGAGGAGAGCACCTTTGCGGGCCATTTTTGGGAGCTCCGGTCATCTGATTTTAGTGCCATCAATTTTTTTGGGTTCTAGAGATCTGGTAGAACAAGACCAGATCAGTTTCTAACCTTTTTGGAACTATTATGATTTCCTTCTAAATATTTGAACATAAATAAGAAAGTCTCACCCACTAAGACAAAGGCCCGGAGACGTAGGCGAGATTGTCGAACTCCATTATCACTTTGGTGTTTATGGTTTATTGTTCTTCATGCTTATGTTCAGATCTATATATTGTTTTATGGCTGTAATGTTTCTTCTATAACTCTTCCTCTTTCATTAGTTTCCTAAATGGTTCATTAACACATGCAATATAACTCAACCATTGTCATTTAAAAGATCTTTTCGGATCAAGAATGTTGAAAACAATATTACAAAGTATGAACAAGAATTGGGAGACAAGCCTCAGATCACCAACAAAATCATTAGAGTTCTTAACTCCAAGACAAAAGAGGAATTAAACCAAATTGGAGTTAAACATAGAAAAAGTGCAATTATGGATTTTTAAAAAGTTCTAACTAAAAGGAACTTAATTCAACAAGTTCAAAGTAAACTTGCTCACCTTAAAAGAAAAGTGCAATGGTATAAATATCATTATAAAAATATGGTGGAAATGGGATTACCTGAATACTATAGTAAAAAAGGTAATTTTCTCTCTTTACAAAAATATCAACAATCATTGATCTCGACAAAGGAAAATGTAAATAAATTCAAAGAAGTTACTGAGATATTAAAAGGTCAAACCATTTTTTAACTTTTAGATGATGACTTATTTTTATTATGGCATCTGAGAAATCTATTCCAAACTACTCCAATGTATTAAGCATGTATCGAGATGAAGAAATATTATATAATAATGACATCATGCAAATATCCTTCGAATTGAGAATGGGAGAAGTTATCACAACTCCAATGAAAAATATATTACAAAGGATGAATCAAGAGTCTAGCTTGGTCAATAATGTTGAAAAAGATATTACAAAGGATGAACAAGAATTGGTAGACAAGCCTCAAATCGCCAACAAAATCATCAGAGTTCTTAACTCCAATGGGAGAAGTTCGAATCAAGAGGCTAGCTTAGTCAAGAATGTTGAAAAAGATATTACAAAGGATGAACAAGAATTGGGAGACAAGCCTCAAGTCACCAACAAAATCATCAGAGTTCTTAACTCCAATACAAAAGAGAAATTAAACCAAATTGGAGTTAAATATAGAACAAGTGCAATTATGGATTTTTAAAAAGTCCTAACTAAAAGGAACTTAATTCAACAAGTTCAAAGTAAACTTGTTCACCTTAAAAGAAATGTGCAATGGTATAAATATCATTATAAAAAGATGGAGGAATTGGGATTACATGAATACTATAGTAAAAAAGGTAATTTTCTCTCTTTACCAAAATATCAACAATCATTGTTCTCGACAAGCGAACATGTAAATAAATTCAAAGAAGTTATTTGGATATTAAAAGGTCAAACCATTTTTTATCTTTTAGATGATGACTTCTTTTCATTATGGCATTTGAGAAATCTATTCCAAACTACTCCAACGTATGAAGCATGTATCGAGATGAAGAAATCTTATAGAAGAATGGCATAATGCAAATATCATTCGAATCAAGAATGGGAGAAGTTCTCACAACTCGAATGACCTGACAAACAACATGGAGAAAAATCATGGATTCCAAATCTGCTCCTTAAGTTTTGGAATTTAGTTTGTCTATTTTTTGTAATTTTCGCTTAAGAATTTTCAATAAGGAGATCAATTTTCTACATAAATACATGAGGTTTTGTTTCTCATTTATTTGAGTTATGTTCTTTCTATGTGATCTTGCTCATGTTATCATAATTCATCTTCCTCAAACTATTGTGTTTAAGTTATGAATGGTTGAAATTTAGTACTACTTCTACTGCAATTTATCTATTGAACATTTATTCATTTATAGACTTTCCTCTATTATGTTGTGAGCATAATAATACCCACAATATCTACATATATGTTTATTATTCATTAATTTGTTTCATAATTTAGATACACATTTCATATTCCTACTATTGAAATTAAATTAAGATTTATTGAGATTAGATACCTTACTTTATATCTCAATTTTGTTTACTTACATTCTTCTTTCCATCTCTTGATTATTATAAAGACATAAAGAAAGAGATATTTCCTATGTATTTCTGATGATTAGATTATTGAAATTTCACTCTTATTGAAAGGATGAAAATAAATATAAAATTAAATTAGCATTATATTAACATGCTTGACATTTTTCTGTGAGCCTAGAACAAATCTTAGGACTAGCATCTTTTTGGCATTGTTTCCAGGGAATGGAATTGAAAGTACATTTTCCATGAGGAGCAACAAATATTAGACCTGATTTTGTAGGTGAACGTGAATCATACATCAAAAGGATCTTCTACAATTCACTTGGAGACTTTACATTATCAAGGAACTACTTATTTTTACCAATGACTTCACTGCTTCAAAGATGGCATTTGGGAGAAAGAATACCAGGAAGAACCCAGATAAAAAACAAATTACACCTGTCTCAAATCCAAAAAAGATCCTGAATCCTACGGAATATCAAAGAAAAAAATTTGCATCAGCGGGTAAGGTTTATCATCCAAAAAATATTCAATCTAATATTACTTCTTCTTAAACAAAAGTTAGTGTTGTTGAACCTAAACTAGCAACATCTGAATTTGAAGTTGGTCCATCTAATATTCATACTAAAGCTTTTGAAGAAGTAGTTAATATTGATGAATCGATAACTAGTGATATTAGCTCTTCCAAAACAGAAAATTATGAAATGAAAAGTTCATTCATTGATTCACATATTAGTACTCCACATATAAAATCAGAAAGTTTTGAGATCGAACCTACCAAGGTTTATAATTTGGAGGTTAAGGAGGAATCACTAGTACCTACCCTTATTTATCGTAGGCCTAAGTTTAGCCTTCCTGAACCAAGGGTTTCTATCCCTGAATTTGCAGAAGATTATTCTTCATATTTTGACTCTTCTATTGTTATATATCTCATTTATTCTGATCAGTTCAAAGAAGAAAATACTTCTTTTCAAATATTACATCAAGTTTCTTATTCACCAAAGTGTTATTCACCTTAATACTATCTTGCTAATATTCGTTAATGTTTCCCTAAAGCTATCAAAACCTTAGCTGAGCAATCTTTAGATATTTTTGACAATCTACAATTTGAATCTCACATCCCATCTCTACAACCAAGCATGGCTCACAATATCCATCAAGGGGGTCCACAGGGAAACCCACCACCGCCTCCTCTGCCCAGATTTTTTAATAAATTAGCTATTAGGTATGCCCCTTTGGTATTACTTACTAATGTAAATGATCTCCCTGATAATTATGTTAAAATTCTACCTAAATTCAATGGGGATAATGACGTAACAGTTGTAGAACAATTGGTATTCTTTGAAGAATTTATTGATGTGACTGGAATAGAACATAAGGACGTATATATGAGGCTTTTAGTACAAACATTTGAGGGATAAGTACGACTCTGGTTTAGGGGATTACCTCTTGATTCTATTGATTCTTATGAATCCTTAGAAGACGCTTTCCTTAGAAAATGGGGGGAAAAGAAAGACCATTTATATTATTTAACTAAGTTTGGGGCATTGAGGAAAAATAACAATGAGTCTATATTAGATTTTATTAAAATATTCAATAAAACATACAACAAAATTCCTGTTGGTGTTAAGCCATCACAACCTGCTGCAAAAGTCACTTTTGCAGGATCCTTTGACCCAGAATTTGCATTACTGTTAAGAGAAAGAAGGTCAATAACATTATCTGTAATGCAAGAGGAAGAAATAGAAATTGAATTTAACATGCTAGCATCAGGAAAATTAAAAAATAAAGATGAAATTGGAGTTAGGGAAAATAGGAGATTTAAGGAACAAGGAGGGCCATCAGGCTCGAGGAAATATACTCAAGATGAGAAAATTAATGAAATGTCCAAGTTAATTAAATATTTATCAAATAAGTTGTCGAGGATGGAAATGGAGATGGTTAAGCCTGAACCTAATATCATAAATCTTAATCAATTTAGGAGAAATGTTAGCACTAACCCTCAAATTCAACAGAGACCTCCTAGAAATGATGATTAGAAAAATCATGCACCCTTTAAAACTGAAAATATGATAGATGATGAGGAATAAAAATACGAGGAACTTAATTTGGTTGATGATAATGAAAATAATCGACACATTACCCAATAAGAGTATGATCAATCTCTCGGTTTTGGACAATTTTTCGATGAAGAGAATATAAATAATCTGGATGATTCATCCTCAATATAGTTTAATTGTTGATGCAATTCATGTTGAATTACATAGAAAGTATGATTTGAGACCTAGATAAAATAAATTTTTTGATCAAAATCCACCTAAGAAAATACTTACCAGGGATAAGAGCAATGAAGTTTCAACTTCAAAAAAACCCATAGATCAGCCAACAGCTAAAAATCGAGCTATAACCAAAATTCAGGCAGCAGCCAAAGAGAAAAAGAAAGAACCAAAGGAGCCAGAAAAATCTATTGGAACCTTTATTATGGAACATGAAATAAATAATATCAAAATTCTAGTGCCTCTAGTTGAGTTAGCTAAGAATGTTGTTTATAAAAAAAAAAAAAAATCATTAATTTTTTTTTTTTTGAAGTTAACTCAGATATCATTAATCTTCAGAATGAATGACCAACAATCATGTTTGGACCAAATATGGAAGATAATGGTGATTTTTTGGCACCTTTTTACATTTCACTAATTTTTCATGATCTCCTTTTACATAACTATATGTTGGACTCATGAGTGTCACACAATATTATGCCTAAAGTTATTATGGAAAATTTGGGTTTACAAATAACTAGACCATATCGAGACTTGTATTCATTTGATTCTAGAAAAGTAAAATTTCTTGGTATGATTAAACATTTGGTGGTAAATTTAGCCCAAATTGCTTCCAAAATCATTTTAATGGATATTGTTGTGGCAGATGAACCTGCTAAGTATGGAATGTTTCTTTCTAGATCTAGGGGCAATAAGTTAGGGGGATCTTTACAGTTGGATACGACTTATGACACAATTCCAATTTTTATTGGGCAGTTCACTAGGTTATATAGAGAGATTAAATTGGCTTATACAGTAAACAATCTACAACACCCACATAATTACCCAGTGTATGTTGCATATCAAGACTTGGGAAATTGTATTCTATCTGTAAATAGGGAGTTTGAATCTTGTACAAAATTGGAACAACTTGTTTAGAATAATGAAAATCTAGAAATTGAACAGGGAATTTGGGAAATGTATTTTGATGGCGACTCATCCTTAGAAGGAGCAGGTGTTGGTATAATGTTTATTTCACCATCATGTACTAAGGAAATTTATTTTTCTTATAGATTAGATTTTGAAACTGATGCTTCTAATAATGTTTGTGAATATGAAGCCTTGGTTATAGGATTAGAAGAAGCAAGAAAATTAAATATAAATCATTTAGTAGTTTTTGGAGATGTTGAGATTATTGTAAGGCAAGTGAGGAAGATTTATCAAGCCAAACATCCTAGGATGAGGGCTTATAGGAATCTTGCATGGGATATTATTGATAATTTCTTTCTGACTTTTAATATTATTGCAATACCCAAGATGCACAATATGTCATCTAATGATCTCGTTGTTGCTACCAATACATTTATACCTCCAATCACCCCTCATTTGAAATATAAAATTGAAATGTGAAATAGGCCTTCCGTTCCAGACGATTCAAAACATTGGCAAGTATTTGAAGACGAACAAAAAAAAAAAAAAAAATCTGGAAATGGTAGATCCATTTGCTGAATTGAATATAGATGAGAAAAATAAAAATGATCCAAAATGGAAACAAGGTGAGAATCAGACCGATCAATAATTTCATGATAGGATTGTTGGTCAGAAAATGTTGTTATTAAAAAATAATCAAATACCAAAGGGATTTATTCCATTAGAAATACTTTTTGACCAAAATGATATTCATGTTAAGTCTTCTTCAATGCAACCACAATTAGAGGAAGAAGAAGATTGTAAAATTGGTTCTGAGGAAAATCCTAAATTCATTAAATTAAATATTTGCCTCATGAGTATAAACAAAATTACATTGATATGCTTAAAGAATATGTCGATGCTTTTTCCTGGTCTTATGAAGACCTTAAAAATTATGATACAAGTATTATACAACACAAAATTCCTCTAAATCTTGGTATCAAACCTTTTAAACAAATACTTAGGAAGATTAATCCTCTTTTGCTTCCTATGATTGAAAAAGAAGTTAAGAAATTACTTGATGCGAAAATCATATTCCCTCTCAGATATTTTACTTGGGTAGCTAATTTAGTACCAGTCAGAAAGAAAAATGGGGAGATTATACTTTCTGTGGATTTTTGAAATATTAACAGAGCTTCATTAAAACATAATTATCCTCTCTCGAAAATGGATCATGTTTTAGAAAAAATTATTGGGGAAAATAGGATTTCCATGATAGATGGTTTTTTAGGGTACAACCAGATTGCAGTCCATGATGATGATAAATAAAAAACTATTTTCATAGCACCTTGGGGTACTTTTATGTACAAGAAAATTCATTTTGGACTAATGAATGCAGGTGCAACTTTCCAGAGAGAAATGGACATTGCATTTTTTTGATGAAAAAGAGAATTCGCCCATTGCAGAAGTGACCTCTTTTTTATTGAATGTGTCTACTCCAAAGAGGCCTTCAAGATAATCCATAAGTTCCTTTTTGAGGTTGGAATTCTTGCAATTCCACCTCATGCATAAGGTTTCCCCAAAAATCAACAAGGCGTTTCTCTCTAGGTGCTTATAAAAATGGTCATTTCCTACACACAAAAATATATGATCATTAATTTAAAATTAATAATCTAGATGATTTGTGTATGAGAAGGACCACATTGAACGATTAAAATATGAATTAAAACTACCTGGGAGTCTTGATTTTTTTAATGGAAGTCCATTATCGTTGACCAAAAATGTGCACAAAAGGGTCCCCATGCTTGTCACACGTCTAGCTCCAGGAAATGAAACCATATCAGCCACATCACCATGAGCCTCATCTCTTCCACCATATCTAGACTCTGACCAATGTGTGGGTGTCTGGCAGTGCGTGTCATGGCTCCTATCTAAATTAGGCGCAGAATATGGAGAAGAAAATAGTACTCTAGCAGTTGTATGACCACCTGCATCAGGACTCTATAGCGTCTCTGTAGCACCACTACTATGAACACCAGGATGAACATGCTCCAAAAATCTCTTTATAAAAAAGAAAATGTTTTTTCATGAGATAATGTAAAAGTTAAAGAACAAAGTTTCATAATTGAACATATGAGTACATTAAAAAAAACTTTAAATTATGGTTATTACCTTATATGTGTTAAGTTGTGACATAAGGAGATTTATCTTTGCTAGGACATTGGGAGTTTGATCTGGACGATCTGAGAAGCTAGCAAGTTCCTTGTTCACTTTAATGATATTTTTTTTTATTAATACCATTGGATCTGGGGATGAATAAAACCCCTCCACATCGACGGAATCATGCTCAACATGGCCTGTGGACTACATATAATTTCAACAAAAACAATGTTATTTCAATAAAATTATATAAGAAAATAATAATATTCACGTAAAATGAAAGTGGAAATTGATAATCATTTACATGTTCTGTGGTTGGCCCTTTTCCATGATCATCCTTCCACATTATAATATAATTAGAACACCCAAATATTTAAAAAAATGTTAACAATAACAAAAAAACAATGTTAAAGATAATATTTACAACAATGTTAAAGATAATAAAAAAAATATAATGCAATAAGTAGAGGTTTCTTAAAGAGGTGTTGCATAAGTACCCGCACACTATTAGTCCATGTTTCTATTCGATTCAAATGGTAATCCACTAATAACTCTTCCCCGGGAGCTATCTGTTTTATTGCACACAGGACTACCTGATTCTCTTCACGTCCCTCATATATGCAATTTGGTTGTTTATTTGTTGTCCCGAGTCGTGTGTTGTTTATAAACCCTGCGATATTTCCAGAAGATTTAGGACTTCCATCAATATAGATAGGCGCTCCATTATTTTTATCCTTGTTTATTAATTGTATATAATTTGCGGGGAGTGAATATCTCCACATACTTCGCATGTATCGGACTAGCCGCATCCAATCGTTATAATTGTAACATGGTCTGACATAGTCCATCAATTCAGTTACTGTATTGTATTTTACAATTATTCCATCCATGGAAAATAGCCCCAAGCCATGCAGGGAGGATGGTGCAATGTAATATGTCATATTGTTGACAACAAAGTCATCATCTATAGGAGGTAGTTCCTTAGGTACCCATTGTTTCACCAAATTCTTATACCTGAGTGGAACCTCTATGTATCATATGCTCTCATCATCATAAGAGCATGATCCTTCTTTGGCAAGAGAAAATTTCATGCGTCTACAAAATTTTCTTCTGACTTTTTCACCTCTGGTCCTTGTTTGCTTATCATATCTACTAGATGTAGTCACATTTCCCTCTATTTGTCCTAATCTTTCCTCACTCGATGAAGAAATATCTGACAGGTACCTGTTTGGTTATACCTTCAGTTGCATGTGCACGTGTTGTTAGTGAGTAGTCCATCATCATCCTAGTTCCAATTTATGGACTTTTTTTCTATATTCAGAGTTCTAAATAAAAAAATTATATCTTTTGTTTTGGATGCACAATTAGACTAGGGTGAAATTACCAATATTAGTGGTCAACCACCTAATTTAATGTGATATCCCTCTTGAATTTGGACATATTAATGTGATAACAGTAAGGACATGATAATTTTATCATATAGATCTAAGAAAAAATAGTAGTAAGGTTGTTGTTTGTTGGATTTTTGCAAATTAGAATTATTATAAGAAATGTCCATTGAAGATGAGGGTCAATGCTATGGAGTAAGAAATCCAACCATCGGTTGGTGTGTTGCAAATTTTGGGTGCTTTAGTTGGCAATATGTCTAAGGCAAGCCAAGACTAGAACTATACAAATATTAGTTTTGTTCAAGACAAGAGTAGAACTATACAAATATTAGTTTTGTTCAAGCCAATATTAGAACTATACAAATATTATTTTTGTTCAATCCAAGTTGAAGAATAAGTTAGTTAAGGAAATGGTTAACAATAGTGCAACCCACATTTTTATGTAGGAAGTAGTGGTTGTTAAACTCAATGTGCAGTTGAAATTGGTGCAGTCTTTTTTCAATGCAGTAAGTGTTGGAATATTGATTGTTG
>ML779354.1:60554-83070 GCA_009831015.1 Picea engelmannii
TCATTGGATATAATTGAATGGTCTAAGTATAATTTGAAAATGGTTTTTAAATTGTACTGGATACTGAGTCACCCCCCTCTCAGTATCAACAGTAAGATATAGTAGTTAGTTGACAGAGACATGTATAATTTAGTTAGTTTTTATGCCCCGAGGAGGAATTGGCCAAGAGTCCCTGAAATGGTTTGGGATGCGACTTGAAACTGGGCATAAAATGAAAATCAAGACTTGGATTAAGGAACCGTCAACTTCGATGTATTACTGGGATAGGATTTCAGCTAGACCAGCCCTCACTCCCAGGTGACATGCCTCAGAAGTTGCTTTACTCATTGATTTCGAGAACTAGTGTTTTTCTTAGTTTGAAGCAATGCAACATTTGGATTAAGGTGTGAAATTTAGGAAACCATACCTCGGGAGAGGATGGATAATTTGGTCACCTCGTCCATACCTAAACAATATTGCAACATCTCATGGAACTAAAAAATGTTGCTATGTTAGTCTTTTATGCCCTGAGGAGGAATTGGCCAAGAGTCCTTGAAATGGTTTGGGATGAGACTTGCAACTGGGAATAAAACGGAAACCAAGACTCAGATTGAGGAACCATAATCTATGTTAGATTCATGGCATAGGATTTTAGCTAGAGCACCCCTCACTCATGGTTCCAGCCCCTCAGAAGTTGTTTTTTTCATCGATTTCGATAACTAGTGCTTTGCTCAGTGAGAAGTGATGCAACATTTGGATTTAGGGGTCCAATTTACGAAAACATGCCTCAGGAGCGGATGGACAATGTGGTCACCTACTCCATGGCTAAACAAGCATGCCTCATCTCATGGAACTCAAAAATGTTTCTCTGTTAGCCTTTTATGCCCCGAGGAGGAATTGCCAAGGGTCCCCAAAATGGTTTTGGATGCGACTTGCAACTGGACATAAAATGAAATATGAGACTCGGATTGAGGAACCTTCGTATTTTTTGGATTCCTGGCATAGTATTTTAGCTAGAGCACCCCTCACTCATGGGTGCCATGCCTCAGAAGTTGCCTTAATCATTGATTTTGAGAACTAGTGTTTTGCTCAATTTGAAGCAATGTACCATTTGGATTAAGGGGCCAATTAATGAAACCATTCCTTGGGAGTGGATGGATAATTTGGTCACCTATTCCATGACTAAACAAGCTTGCAGCATCTCACATAACTCAAAAATGTTTCTCCGTTAGTCTTTTATGCCCTAAGGGGGAATTGGCCAAGAGTCCCAAAAATGGTTTGGCATGCGACTTGCAACTAGGCATAAAACAAAAATCGAGACTCGGATTGAGGAACCATCATCTCTGTTGGATTCCTGGCATAGGATTTTAGCTAGATCACACCTCATTCATGGTTCCAACCCCTTAGAAGTTGCTTTAATCATTGATTTCGAGAACTAGTGTTTTGCTTAGTTTGAAGCAATGCAACATTTGGAAGGGGCCAATTTATGAAAGCATGCCTTAGGAGTGGATCGATAATTAGGTCACCTATTACATGCCTAAAAAATCTTACAACATCTCACGGAACTCAAAAATGTTTCTCTGTTAGTCTTGTATGCCCTGAGCGGGAATTGGCCAAGAGTCCCCGAAATGGTTTGGGATGCGACTTGCAACTAAGAATAAAATGAAATCTAAGACTCGAATTGAGGAGCCGTCATCTCTGTTAGATTCTTGGTATAGGATTTTAGCTAGAGCAGCCCTCATTCTCAGTTCCAACCCCTCGGAAGTTGTTTTTTTCATCAATTTCGATAACTAGTGATTTTCTCAGTAAGAAGCAATGCAACATGTGGATTTAGGGGTCCAATATACGAAACCATGCCTCAGGAGCGGATGAAAAATGTGGTCACCCAGTCCATGCCTAAACAAGAATGTAACATCTCATGGGACTCAAAAATGCTTCTCAGTTAGGCTTTTATACCTTGAGGAGGAAATAGCCAAGAGTCCCTGAAATGGTTTGGGATGTGACTTGAAACTGGGCATAAAACAAAAATGGAGACTCGGATTGAGGAGCCATTGAATCCAATGGATTTCTAGGATAGTATTTCATCTAGAGAACCCCTCACTCCCAGGTGCCATGCCTCGGAAGTCGTTTTACTCGTTGATTTTGAGAACTAGTGTTTTTCTCAGTTTGAAGCAAACCAACATTTGGATTAAGGGGTCCAATTTATGAAACCAGGCCTCGGGAGTGGATGGAAAATATACTCACCTATTCCATGCCCAAGCAATCTTGCAAAATCTCATATAACTCAAAAATGTTGCTCTGTTAGGTTTTTATGCCCTGAGGAGCAATTGGACAAGAGTCCCCGAAATGGTTTGGGATGTGACTTGCAACTGGGCATAAAACGAAAAATGAGACTCTGATTGAGGAACCATCGAATCCCATGGATTCCTTGGATAGGTTTTCAGCTAGAGCACACCTCACTCCCAGGTTCCATGCCTTGGAAGTTGTTTTACTCATTGATTTCGAGAACTAGTGTTTTTCTCAGTTTGAAGAAAACCAACATTTGGATTAAGGGGTCCAATTTATGAAATCGGGTCTCAGGAGTGGATGGAAAATATATTCACCTATTTCACACCTAAACAATCTTGTAGTGTCTCACAGAACTAAACAATGCTGCTCCGTTAGGTTTTTATGCCCTGGGGAGCAATTGGCCAAGAGTCCCCGAAATGGATTGGGATGCAACTTGCAACTGGGCATAAAATGAAAATCGAGTCTCAGATTGAGGAACCGTTGACTTCGATGGATTACTGGGATAGGATTTCATCTATACCACCCCTCACTTCCGAGTTCCATGCCTCGAAAATTTCTTTACTCATTGATTTCGAGAACTAGTGTTTTGCTCAGTTTGAAGTAATGCAACAATTGGATTAAGGGGTCCAATTTATGAAACCATGTTTCAGGAGAAGATGGATAATTTGGTCACCTATTCCATGCCTAAACAAGCTTGCATCATCTCACATAACTCAAAAATATTGCTTCGTTAGTCTTTTATGCCCTGAATGGGAATTGGCCAAGAGTCGCCGAAATAGCTTGGGATGCGACTTGCAACTAGAAATAAAATGAAAATCGAGACTCAGATTGAGGAACCATCATCTCTGTTGGATTCCTGGCATAGGATTTTAGGTATATCACCCCTCACTCTTGGTTCCAACCCCTTAGAAGTTGTTTTTTTCATCAATTTCGATAACTAGTGCTTTGCTCAGTAAGAATCAATGCAACATTTGGATTTAGGGGTCCAATTTACGAAACCATGCCTCGAGAGTAAATGGAAAATGTGATGACCTAGTCCATGGCTAAACAAGTATGCAACATCTCATGGAACTCAAAAATGTTGCTCCGTTAGGTTTTTATGCCCTGAGGAGCAATTGGCCAAGAATCCCTGAAATGGTTTGGGATGAGACTTGAAATTGGGCATAAAAAGAAAACCAACACTTGGATTGAGGAACCATCAACTTCGATATATTATTGGGATAGTATTTCAACTAGACCACCCCTCAGTCCCAGGTTCCATGCCTCAAAAGTTTCTTTACTCATTGATTTCGAGAACTAGTGTTTTTCTCAGTTTGAAGCAATGCAACATTTGGATTAAGGGGTCCAATTTACAAAACTATGCCTTGGGAGCAAATGGATAATTTTTTCACCTATTCTATTCCCAAACAAGCTTGCAACATCTCACGAAATTCAAAAATGTTGCTCTATTAGTCTTTTATGCCCTGAGCGGAAATTGGCCAAGAGTCCCCAAAATGGTTTGGGATGTGACTTGCAACAGGGAATAAAATGAATACCGAGACTCAGATTGAGGAACCATCATCTCTGTTGGATTCTTGGCATAGGATTTTAGCTATATCACCCTTCACTCTCGGTTCCAACCCCTCAGAAGTTGTTTTTTTCATCGATTTCGATAACTAGTGATTTGCTCAGTAAGAAGCAATGCAACATTTGGATTTAGGGGTCCAATTTATGAAACCATGCCTCAGGAGTATATGTACACTGTGGTCACCTAGTCCATGGCTAAAAAATCATGCAACATCTCATGGAACTCAAAAATGCTACCCCGTTGGGATTTTATGCCCCGAGGAGGAATTGCCAAGAGTCCCCGAAATGGTTTGGGATGTGACTTGCAACTGGGCATAAAATGAAAACCAAGACTTAGATTGAGGAACTTTTATCTTTGTTGGATTCCTATCATAGGATTTTAGCTAGAGAACCCCTCACTCCCGATTCCAACCCCTCAGAAGTTATTTTTTTCATTGATTTTGATAACTAGTGCTTTGCTCAGTAAGAAGCAATGCAACATTTGGATTTAGGGTTCCAATTTATGAAACCATGCCTTGGGAGTGGATGGACAATGTGGTCACCTATTCCATGTCTAAACAAGCATGAAACATCTCATGGAACTCAAAGATGCTGCTCAGTTAGGCTTTTATGCCCTGAGGAGGAATTGGCCAAGACTCCCCGAAATGGTTTGGGATGCAACTTGCAACTTGGCATAAAAAGAAAATCGAGACTCAGATTGAGGAACTCTCGAGCCAGATGGATTTATGGGATAGGATTTCAGCTAGATCTCCCTTCATTCTCGGGTTCCATGCCTTGAAAGTTGCTTTACTCGTTGATGTCTAGAACTAGTGTTTTTCTTAGTTTGAAGCAAACCAACATTTGGATTAAGGGGTCCAATTTATGAAACCATGCCTTGAGAGAGGATGGAAAATATATTCACCTATTCCATTCCTAAACAAGATTGCAACATCTCACAGAACTCAAAAATGTTGCTCCGTTAGTCTTTTATGCCCTAAGCGGCAATTGGCCAAGAGTCCCCAAAATAGTTTGGGATGTGACTTGCAACTGGGCCTAAAATGAAAACCGAGACTCAGATTGATGAAATGTCATCTCTGTTGGATTACTTGCATAGGACTTTATCTAGATAATCCCTCACTCCTAGTTCCAACCCCTCATAAGTTGTTTTTTTCATCGATTTCGATAACTAGTGCTTTGCTCAGTAAGAAGCAATGAAACATTTGGATTTAGGGGTCCAATTTACAAAACCATGCCTTGAGAGAGGATGGACAATGTGGTCACCTATTCCATGGATAAACAAGCATGCAACATCTCATGGAACTCAAAAATGCTTCTCCATTAGGCTTTTATGCCTCAAGGACGAATTGCCTAGAGTCCTCGAAATGGTTTGGGATGCGACTTGCAACTGGGCATAAAATGAAAAACTGAGACTTGGACTGAGGAATCGTCATCTTTGTTGGATTCATGGCATAGTATTTTAGCTAGAGAACCCCTCACTCTCAGTTCACACCCCTCACTCTCGGTTCACTCCCAGTTCATGATTGGATTCTAGTTTCCCTAAACATTATTTTTGAGGCTTCATGTATTACTATCCAAGAATTTGGGAGAATGTTGGGAGAAATAAGAGGAACCTCACTTATTTTCAAGAAAAGGGACACAACACTCCCTATTGTAGGGTAAGGCTAGTATAAGAAGTAGCATTTACCAGATAGAGGGGGGATAAAAGTAGTCTTTGACCACTTCCAGAATAGGATCATCCTTTTTAAGTAGGACAAGGACTAAAATATCTTCAAGGGAATTTTATATATTTCCATCAAGGACATGGACAATTCTGATGTGGACAATTTTGCATGGAGGCATTTCTCCCAGACCTCTTCATGAAATATTGTGAATCTATGGTGCATGTACAAATATGTGAGATGTGGGTTTATGATAATATTTTGAATTTTCCAACAAAATTCTCCATTGACCTTGTGTAAACCATTCCATTTGGTGTTTGTTGCATTAAGTGTAAATAACAATGTTGGAGAATTATAAGACGTAAGTTAGGTATGAGCTATTTGTTACCTCTTTATTACCTTTTATTTTAATGGTATCCATATTTTGTATTGATCAAATGAGGAATTAACCCGGAACTGATGCCATCAGACACAAACTCAATCCTAAGGCCAACTAAGGAGAAAAAAAAACACACGCTAATTAATCTAGGAGTCAAGCATGCAAACAAACCTTCTCACAAATAAGTGCTAGTTGGTGATGGAATCCAACATCACAAAATCGATGCGCGAAGGGGCTGAGTTTCGGTGGGTGGGAAAGTTACGTTGACAACCTGCTTAATGAACTAACGCCCTGGTGCAAGTTACCTCACCGAGTAGTCTGAGTGACTCTGGCCAACGTCGATCCCAGGTACAACACCACCTTCCCTGTGTTGTCACCTTGTGTAGGAAGTCTAAAAGATTATGGTCTCTATGGTACAACTTATTATACCAAAGTAGAGGGGGGATGGTCAACAGTCGACACAAAGACCAACAAAGTAGTGTTGATTACTTTGAGGTCCCCAATGCGACCTCATGATTGACCCTTCTGTTAGAAGGGCTTCCCAAAGTCAGTGATATAGCAACTGGACTTCAATCTCTAACTCAAGGCTTTATGTTTGTTTAGTATCTTTTGAAATTTATTCTCACAATCCTATTCCAAATCTCTACACCTAAGCTAAGATGGGTTTGAATAGCCCTAGAAAGGTTTCTAGATAAATTTTAATTAGCGCTTGATTTTAGGTTGTTGTTACTCAAAGGAGTGGTCGTGAAACTGGTCACGTTTTGACTCGACTCTTTAAACCATGCAAGAGGAAAATGAAATGCAAGAATTTCAACTTCGATGAAAACTAGCTATGGGAAGGAGCAAGAGGTTTTAAGCAAATAAATAATTTCTTGATAGATTACTATGTGTGCAGTATTTCTAGGAAAAAAATGGAGGTGAAAAATAAATATCCATATCCATGTCACAGATAAAAATGCCACAGCAAAAAAATAGAGGCAAAACCATCGAAGAGGCCACAAAACATTACTTGTCAAAAAAAGGGTCACAAGGTGGTGAGCTACATGATCTCAATGGGACAAGGTAGGCATACCCATACTCATTGAGATAACCCATGATATAAATAGTGAGACAATGAATAAGTCTCGAATACAACATCGTGAAAGAAACCATGGCCGAAATATATTAATATGAAATAATTAGTCTCATATACATATATATGGGTGTTAAAATTTGAAGTACATCCCAACTGTGACTGAACTAAGTACATAATAAATGATGCACCCATGTTGAAGGAAGAGGGTGGAAGAGACCTAAGAAGCCTCGATAAATAAGAATGGGGCTTCAAACCCCCACATGTATATTCTATCAAAATATGTGAACTGCAACTATCTATAAGTTTTTGCGCATATGAAAATGCACTTGCTTACTTCAACACACTTGCTTTAGTGTCATTTTTACCTTGCATGCATTATTTTCTTTAGTTCTTTCATACACACAGGAAATTAAAAAAACATTGCCTTATAGATGAGTCATTTGTCCTTATATTTCAAAGTTCTTATTCTTCCACAATTAAGTAAAAAACAAGCCTTTAGCAGTTTGGTTGAACCTAGCTCATGTGGAATTCTTCTTTTGAAACTAAGCATAGTTACCTTTGTTCATTGTTTTGTAGGTTATTGTGATCCTTTACTACCTGGCTAGCATGGTTTGTAGTAGGAAAGATTGGTTCATACCCCAAGTCTTGGATCCCTTCTTCCATGGATGAGTTTGAGATTTCTCTTCAGTTTGGCATATCTTTCATGGTTATAGCTTGTCCATGTGTTTTGTGCCTTGGAACACCAACTGCAGTCATGGTGGGTACTGGAGTAGGTGCCACACATGGTGTTCTCATCAAAGGGGGAAAGGCACTTGAGAGTGCACATAAAGTAAGTGATATATTAGCAAAAGACCTTTTCATTGTTTGAATATGAACTAGGTTTCTAGAGTTAGAGACGTATTTCTCTAAGTTTGGTTATGTTCATCTTTTAAAAGAAAAAGGTTCATTGATAAATGGAGATTTTGTTGTCCACAGGTGGACTGCATTATATTTGATAAGACAAGGACACTCACTATTGGAAATCCTCTTGCTATTAACACTAAGCTTATAAAAAACATGGTCCTGCATGACTTCTATGAAATTGTTGTTGCAGTAGAGGTAGGTCCTGCAGCTTTATTTTTGATTACCTAAGTTGTTTAAGTTGGTATCAGTTAATTCTTGGGTGGCCTATGTGATTGACATCATTGTTGTTATTGGTCTTGTAGTGGTAGTATAGGGGTTGTTTGGATTCACATTTATTCATTCCTGTATAGCCAACTATTACAAATGTTGTTCCTGAGTTTATACTTTAAGGCCCTAAAGTATATCATCAAGGAATCTGTAAAGATAAAGGTAATTAAAGGGTAAGAATCAAATTGAAGGGTAAATCAAAGTTGGTTTCTCAATTGCCTCTGTCTAGCTTCCCATTGTTCTTGGATGCTGATATCTCTCTCGATAGATTCCCATGAACGTTCTAATTCAACCCGGTTAGTTGTTGTTTGCATAATAGTATTAAACAAGTTCAAAGCAATGCTAGTTTTCTTGGAGGCCAGGTTCTATGTTGGGTTGTCTATTAATTGGGACAGTCATGGAAAATAAAGTTTTATTTAAACAAGAAAAGTTTGAAGATTTATTGCTTCAGTTTTTAAGGGATGAAAAGAGAAAAAGAGTTTTGGAACTCAAAATAATAACATAATAACAGTTGAGGTCATTTCCTGTACTTGAAACAATTTTGAGAATAGTAAAGTAACAAAGTAAGATCGCTGAGATAATATGAGGCTTTAATCACAAAAGAATCTCATATTGTAACAGGAGGCAAAGAGGAAAACGAGATTTCTAATGAAGTGTAAAATATAATCATTCAAATGACCTACAGGTATTGAAATTGTCGATAGCAATCACAGAGGAAAAATTGTAAATGATTTAATAACCAAATCAATTCAAACTACAATAGATGTGTGAAATAAACTTATAGTTGATCATTCATTAGAAAGACGTAAGAAGAAAAATATTGAAAATTATTGGAAACAGGGTAAAGAACACATAGCTTCAAGTTGACAGAATTCAGAATCTCGTCTGTATTATTTATATCACAGTGGATTGGAAAACTTTTTAATACAATCGGCTCTCTCAAAAACCAAAATCCTTTTCTCGGTCTTGTGAAAATATATTTATACATGATCACCAAACATTTTTCCCGTTGGTGATTAACTAACTTCCTAAGACTAATGGTCACATGAATGAACAATGTCAAGTCGTTTACATTTCTATTCTAACTGTTTTATTATTCCAATGATGAAAATCTTCAAAACAGTATTTCATGTCTGCATTGATGAACCTCCTCCTTCTTCTTTAAGACAACGAATAAATTTTCCCAGAAACTGTACTAAAACTCTAGGAGCTTCTAGAATATCCTTTGCTTCAAATAAGAAAAACTTTCTCTGCAGTTCTAGTAGACGGTCTTCGATAATATTTCTTGTGAACTTGATAGTTTGTAGTTTTAAGTTAGGCATTACTATCCATTTATCAATTTGAGTGACATTGATTACCTTTATTTGTGGGATCTCTTTCTGAATTTCTTCCAAAACCTCTTTGAATCTTAAATGATGCTTAACAATGTTAATTTCCCCTAACAACCCTGAACAGTCATTTTTTCCAATGTTCAATGAAGTTTTCTCTAAAAGGTCCAAAATTCCTTGACATTTGTCGTTAACTTCTTTGGTCATTATTTTGTTTTCTGTGAGGTCTACCTCCCATACCTTGAGTATTACATCACCTTTAATCTGCTCTGAAACAGATAATTTTTTAGCTTCCCCGAAATCCTCTTTTGTTCAAAGAGCCACTGCTTTTTGGAAAGTTTCTCTGGCTGCTTTCACTTCTCTTTCTTTTTGGAGAATATTCTCCAAGGATTTATTTGTTTCCTGAAAGTAATTATGAACCAATTCCAGATTAAAAAACACTCCCTGTTGTTCTTTTTCTATCTTCATATGTATTTCCAATACCTGAGCCTGGAAGATTTCAAGCTCTACCACTTGATTTGAAATGGAATTAATCTTATCTTGTAATTGTTTATTTATTTCCTCTTGCTTTATGACCTGTGCTTGAGTGACCTGTATTTTTTGACTTGCTTCCTCTAAGCTTGCTTTCAGTTTTTGAATTTATTGAATGTCATTTAATATAGCTCGTTCTAGACCCTTTTTTATACCCCAACTGATATTTCTTTCAGTCTCCTTTAATTGATCCTATAGTTGAGTTATCATCTGATCTTTCTGCTACATCATAGTTGTCAAATTACCCACAGAGTATAAATTTGACGATTCTAAGGCTCCCATTGTGCCTGCTATCTCTGTAGCAAATTCACCCTCTTTAAGTTTTTGTCCATCTATAATGATCTTGTGCCTTTTAATCATCATATCTCCTCTTGGATGCATTTCCTATTTTAGGATAGCCTTTCTCTTTTTACTGAAAAAATAATCAAAGGGAGGAATCTCATCTCTAGAAATAGGCTCACGATCACTTACATATAGAGCTCTCTCTTGGGTTTTTCCATAAGTAGACTGCAATGGAGTCAAAGAGGTAATGGGACTTCCAAGTTCCGTCGATGTTGTTCCTCCTACTTTTTTGGGAATATTTTCAGGGATTTCCGAGGGTATTTCCAACTCCTTTCCTTTCCTTGCCTCTGATTTTTCTGTCTGAGGAACCTCTATTTCTTGTGAAGGAATTTCAGTCTCCTTCATTTTTCCCTTTGTATTTGCTTTATCTTGTACATCTGTTTCAAAGCCTAGAGGAGGCCCTTCCATATCTGGAGGAGGGGTCGTGGATTCACCCTGCAAAATTTTTGGCAAACAACTTTGCCTGTGACTTTGAAAGGACATGAAACCAGTCTGTAAGTCAGGTGATGAGGCTCGTACCCTGTTCAATACCTCCTCATAAGTTTTAACCTCCTTGAATATATCATCATAAATAGATTTTTCATGTTCATAAGCTTTCATATTACATTGCATCAAATGTTTTCTTACTAATTGATAAGGGTCATGCTTTCTGTGCTCAATATCTACCAGTTTTATTTCTCCTAAAGCTTCGACTTCCACTTTAGAATGGCCTAGGTTTAGTAATGAAAATTTCTCGACATACACAAGGAAGATTGGCCAGGATTTATTTCGTGTTGCCTTTAGCTCTATTCCAATACCACCTTTCACTATTTGATGTGCTACGTCCCTCAATACCAGTCTGTCCGGGAGGAATTTCTGAAGTGTGTGAGGTGGGATTGAGCACCCATAAACCCTAATGTAAGAGAATTTTTCATCAACAAACCAGTCAGCTATTGCTTTGAGATTTTCTAAGACCAACTCAGAAATGCGAGGAGGTTCACAGCCATAAAACATTTTATGCATTGGAATTACTACGAAATGACAAATTTCGTAAAATGCATTCCTAGCATTTTCTTCCCATAGCACAGAGTGATACTCGTGAATGGGTTCAGGGCAGGTTATGTTCCAAATCCAATTCATCAGGGGAAAAGGAGTCAGAAAGCAGACTGCGTCCATAATGTATGTTAACATGTAGAAGGCCACTAGCTGACCTTTAGATTTTGCAACTCTGTAATTTGAAACTTCTTGAGCTAGGTTGTCAAACAAAATCTTACTCCAGTTGAAAGTGTATCCTTCCGAAGATTCTTCTAAAAAGGGCACCCATTCTACAGTAAAATGGCAGGGATTCTTTTTTCTGAAAAGTCTACACAGCATAATAGCTACATAGACCATCTATTTGTTCAAAGATGTTGTGGCATAAACCCCATGGGTATCAGCCCTAAACTTTGATGGACATCTCCACCATTCTCTGATTAAATCGGGATAAGTTTGGTCTGCCTCAGTACACTCCTTCCTTTGAAATTCAACTAAAAACTCGGCATTATAAATGTACTTTGGATTTGGTGAGAGTTTATACATTACTTGTATATGTTCTGGCCTAAATGAGCCAACGATGACCCCTTGATCATTTTAAATGTGTCTTATCGGGATATCAACCTTTTCCAAGGCCCAAATGATCATGTCATTGTACGCCATAAGCCGAGGGCGCGTTGTGATCTTATGAAGCTCTGATTCTACTATATCCCAAAAGTGATTCTCAAAATCAGTAGGAGAATTCTTGATTTCGTAACCTAGGAATTCAAATATTTGTGACCAAGATTTAATTGAGTCGATGGCATGTGGCGTAGTGTCGGATATGATATCTCCTTCTGGGTTACGCATCTCCTCTATATCTTCACTCTTCTTCTGTGCTTTCTTTGGTGCCATGACTTTATGTTAGATGGAAAACCTGTTACAGAAAAGGAGTGTATGAGCTCAACTGAATGCGTCTTACGCTTGATAGTATGAACCAGAATATGTTGCGAAACTCAGACCTTTAAACTCTCTTTTAATTCATTTAACGATGGAGGGATTGACGGAACTGACAAGAATTCAACACATTTAATGCAGTAGATATTTACTAAGATATGCATTAGTGTCACAGATCATCAGTTGTTCTTTATTAAAGTGGCCACATTTTGGCACTTTTGAATTCAAAAATCGGGAAATTGCATTCAATCGGAAACCAAAACGTGAACAAACCCTAAAAATTTTGATTGTCATTAATCATGCTTTCAAAACATATTTAATTTAGACTAATCACAGATTAAGAGTTGAGATTTCACGTTTCGAGATTTCGGGGATCGTGTTGACAAGAGTTATGTTATTGCTGAATCCTGATTTCCAAAATTGTGAAATCACGATAAGTTTAAATTAGGACTTAAATTCGTTTTAATAAATTAATTAATCAATATTAAACTTTCGGGGTTTCGGGGATCGTGAATACATAAGGTATGACATCGGTGAATTCTGATTTCTGAAATTGCGAAATCATTAACTTAAGCCGTAAACTTTCTTATTAGTGAATTAATTAATCAGGATTAAATCAGACTAAACATAGATTAAAAGTCGAGACTTTGCGTTTCGGGATTTCGGGGATCATGTTGACAAGAGGTATGACATCGGTGAACCCGGTATCTCGAAATTGTGATACGATTAACATAGTCTTTAATAATTAGTAACTTCCATATTTCAGGAAATCGGGGATCGGAATTCCGCGATTGGAAATACATTAAAACATATGTTCTTAGTAAACCCCAAATTTCGAAAAACTTTTTAAAGGTTAATCTTAAACTCCTTTAGGGTTTAAACTTTTCGTGATTTAAGAAATAATTTTACAGAAAGTGTGTCGGGACTTTTATAACATTTTTGGTTCTTTTTCCTTTTATTATTTAAAGAATAAAGCATGTTGGGATTTCAATACCAGCCTTTTGGAAATGATAGTGAGGGTTATGCTTCATGAAAATCCGAAACCCGAAAAAGGAAGGTTTTAGTTTCGAAGATAAAAAATTTAATATATGTTTCAACATAGGCTCCAATTGGGGACCTTGTCTCCTTGTCGGATGAGGATAACAGGTAGACTTAGTGCCTTTATTGGGTAAATGGATTCAATGGCTTCTTTCTATAGAACCTTTCTTAGGAAGGGGATACAAAGGGAAAAAGTGATTTCATGTTTACTTCTGAAAAGCTTTTCAAAACTCTCAACGTTGTAAACTCAGTTGCAGCCCTAATCTTGATTTTCTCCTTCTCGCTACTGAATTTAAGTTAGCATTAAGATGATCAAAACAATCCTAGGAAACCCAACAGATCTTGCGGGTTTTTGTCTTGCATCAAATGAAGTAAATTTCATGTTTTTAAGTGGGGAGCCCTGTCTGGATTTGGGATGAAGATCTGGTTTTGAAAAGGTTGGTAACCAGAGTAGACTAAAAATTACGTATGACAGCTTTAACAAATACCTCAAATATTTCTTCATTGCCAGCGAGTCTGTTTAGTACCCCGGTGAAGTTATCTGTCCCTTTTTACTAAATTTCCTTTCACCACTTCGAAACATAATTATGCATTTAAATGCTGAGACGAGGGAAATCATTTAAATGAATTTCCTTTCATCATCTTCTTCGACTAGATGGGGGCAATCAAATATGAATTTTCTTTCACCATCTGTCTTATATTTTACTTTTTTAAACACGAAGTGGGGGCAATCAATGGTAGTAAGTATACTAGGGATGGTATCTGTGTAAAAAATTGCAATGTAGATCTGTCAACTTGCTTTGATTACCCTGGACCAACCCTTTTTTAACTTTCAAAGCACCTTATTCTGTAGGGAAAAAGGGGGAAGATTAATTCGAAGGGTCTTCCTTCGAGCAAGCCTAAATCCTTAGAAAACTGTTAAGAAACCTAGGAGAATCAGGATCGGCCTAAGTATAACTTTGTTTAGTCGAAGAGTGAGGAGTTGTGAGGATTGGTTTACCTTTTAAAAACTATTTTTTAGCTTCCAAAGTTAAGACGTAATCTCTTCTCCCTCTGTAGGAAAACCGAAAAGATGTTTTGGTCTTTTAAGAAGAAAAAACTGAGGATAGAAAGGGGCGATGGAGAAAGACTTGGAAATCGAAAAAACAGGGGCCATGAATTAGGCCCAACTCTTGGAACTCTTTCTCAGAGATGCTTTTCTCTTTTTGTTTATTTTAATTACCTCTTATCTTATTCCAGGTGAAACTCTTAGGGTCTAGATTTTGAAATCATTCTTTTAGTGACCTATCACACTTACGAGACAATCACCGCACTTTTTTTATAAAAAACCTTTGTTTGAAAAAATAGACTTTTTTGGAATTCACACCTTTGCCTTACCATTTTCGTTCTCTTTTGAAATAACGGAAAATCTTATCTATCACCTATTTTCGATGAATTTATCTTTCGCTATAAGCATGTTTGTTTGCTACTTTCACTTGTCGGGCTGTCAGACAGAATCCTGTAAGGGAACAACATGAAGAGTATCAGGGCTTTTAAAAGAATTGAATACATTGAGAATTTTGTATCCCTACTTCTAGAAAAACATTAACCTATTTTATTATTATTATTATTTATTATTTTTTATTTTTTTATTTTTATTGACAGAATGAAAGTAGACTTACCAAAGAAAATTATGAAAAAATAATAAACAAACCAGTATATACAGTGGGAATTATGGAAATCAACTATTCCATATAGTGTTTTAAATAACGCCCGTTGACAGGGGCTTTCAGGATTTTACCGTCCAAATTTTCTAATAGAAATGAATTTTTTCCTTCAGGAGATGCAACTTTGAACGGTCTGTACCAGATGTGGTCGAATTTACCATGTTTTGCCGAGTCTTCCTTCCTCGCATACCATTTTAAAACCAAATCTCCCGGGAGAAAATCTTTGTCTTTGGCCTTATGATCGAATAGTGCTTTCATGTCGTCCTGGTATTTCTACAACCTTTCGTCCACTTCGGCCCTGTGATGTTGGACTTCAATCAGCTGATTTATCCTTCTTGTGACATGATTTGGTTCTTCCTTCTCATCTTGCCAAAGATTCATTACAGGAAGCGCTAGGTTTATAGGTAACACTACATCGGTCTCGTACACCATTTGGAAAGGAGAAGTACCAATAGAATTTTTTGTGCCTATTCGATTTTCCCATAGAGCGTATTTCAAATGCACATGCCTAGATTTCTTGTTTTCACTCAGCACTTTATTAATTATATTGATTAAGCTCTTGTTTGAAGACTCAGCCAACCCATTTCCCTAGGGGTAATACGCAGTGGAATGACCAAGCATGATATTGTATTTTTGGTAGAAACTGACCATAGCCATAGATTTAAGGGCCTAAGCGTTATCTGTGACTATCTTTCGGGGGCAGCCAAATCTAGACAAAATATTCTCTTCTAAGAAATCTATTACCATCAGTAGCCCTTCTAGTTGGAATAGCTTCCACCCATTTAGTGAAGTAATCTGTAGCAGTTAGGATCCACCTATGTTGAGTGCTAGAATGAGGATTAATTTCGCCTATGAAATCTAATCCCCATTGCTAAAAAGGAAATTCTGTTTTGACTGGAACCAATGACATCGTTGGGAGCTTATGCTTACCTGCGAACAATTGGCAAGGTTTACAAGCTCGGACCTTGGCGTTGATGTCCGAGAAACATTTGGGCCAATAATACCCTGCCCTTAGGATCTTATAAGTCGTTTCCCTCCAGGTGTGGTGTCCTCCACATACTCCTTCGTGAAATTGGCTTATGACCTTTTCTGTTTCTGATTTGACCAAACAAACCAACAGGAAGACAAGAGGGTCCTTCCAATACAATTGTCTTTCAGATATACAATATTTGACCCCATGTAGCTTCAACGTTCTGGCTTTAGATGAGGTCAAGTCACTTGGGCACTTCAAGGTCAACAGGTAGGACACTATGTCTTTGTACCAATCTGATAAAGCAAACTTCTCTGCGATTCTGATTTCAGTTATTTGTTCATCAAGTTCCTTAATGTCCACACACTCTTCACTTCTTTGTAAGCCATTTATCCCGAGAGCTCTGAAATTTGATTCAGCTAAGAGTTTAGCTAAACCTTTCCCTATCACTAGTTTCATTGGTTTAATCTCCAAATAAAATTCTTGAATTTTGGCAAGCCACCATCCTCTTTTGCCATCACTGTCGGACTGAACCAAAATATCTTTTACGGAGCTAGTGGGTACGTACGCAATCACCTTAGAATGAAACACATAGGTTTTGAAAGCCTTTAACGCCTTCACCATAGCATATTCTTATTTTTCCATTATATTATATCTAAGTTCGATGTCTCTAAGACTTTTGCTAAAAAAGGCTATCGGTTGCTCGAAACCTTCTTCATTTTTTTGGAGGAGAACTGCGGCGAGTGTGTGTTCGGAGGTGAATGAGAAAATAAGAAAATCCTTTAGATAATCAGGGCTTGCTAGTACGGGTGCCTCTCTTATAACCTTTTTGATGTGTGCGAACGATGCTTTAGCTTCCGCTATCCATTTCACTTCATTGTTTTTCTTCAGCATATCTGTGATCAATTTCACGATTTCAGCAAAGTTTGGAATAAATCTCCTCAAAAAAAATATTTTTCCTAAGAATGACTGAATCTCTTTTACATTCCTAGGAATATTTATTGTGTCTATAGCTTCAACTCTTTTAGGGTCAATTATAATTCCATCTCGAGACACAATATAGCCCAAGAGTTTACCTTCTTGTATAGCAAAGTGAGACTTTTTGGGGTTTAAAGACAAACGAAACTTGCGGCATTTCTCAAACGTCTGCTTGAGATGTATCAGATGATCTTCATCAGATTTAGAAAAAATGGTTAGATCATCAAGATAGATAACCACAAATTTGTCTCTTTCGCCAATGAAAGCGATATCCATAGACCATTGGAAAGTAGCACCTGCATTCATTAAACCAAAAGGCATCTTATCATACATAAATGTGCCCCAAGGGGTGGCGAAGGCTATCTTTTCTTTATCGTGTTCGTAGACGGCAATTTGATTGTATCTGGAAAACCCATCGATCATCGACATCCTATTTTCCCCAACTACTTTTTCTAAAATGTGATCCATTTTGGGTAGGGGGTAGTTATCTTTGAGGGAGGATTTATTTAAATTTGTAAAATCCACACACAATCTGAGTTCCCTGTTTTTCTTTCTAACGGGACCAGGTTTGCTACCCAATCTGAGTATCTAAGTGGTACGATTATCTTTGCATCTAAAATCTTTTTGACTTTTTTTTCGATCACGGGCAATAATATAGGATTAATTTGTCTGAGTGTTTGCCTAAAGGGTTTGACACCAGGCTTCAGGGGTATCTTATGTTCAATCATAGTGGTTTCATAGGTTCTCAGCTCTTCATAAGACCAAGCAAACACGTCCTTGTACTTTCTAAGCAACTCCACGTACTTACTTTTAGTTTCTGGGGATAAATATTTGGATAGTTTCACCAACTGAGGGTTTTCTTTAGTACCTATGTCACAGTCTTCAACCTCTTCAGGTTGAGGTTCTAGAGTGGATTTTGAAGGGATATCATCTTGATTGAATAATCTTTCCAAGGGAATCAGGCCCTTGGGGATATGGTTATTTTTAAGAATGAGCATTTGATGATTCATGATTTTATCATGGAACTCTTGAGTATCCTCCCCTTACTGCATGATCCAAATAGGATCATTTTGGTTTTCTTGGTCAGCGTGCATTTCGGAAAACTCGTCTATTGATTCTAAAAAATTTCGAAGTTGTTCATCATCCTCAAAGACTTGCCAATGCTATATGTTATTCAGTATAGAAGGTCGGTGCCTCATTTGTATGTGGTACTTTAGTTTAAATGCGGTGGGAGGTGTGAATGTTGAGGCTGCTTTGGCTAATGCACTAGCATGATGGTTTTCATTTCTAAGAATGAAATGAACTTTGACAGAGGAGAAGAAATTTTCGATCAGATCCCAAACACAATTCCTATAGGACCTCAACCTAGGATTTTTGGCCTGGTACTGTCGGTTTACTTGTTTAAAGATCATCTTGGCATCACCAAAGACTTCGAGGTTTTTTATTTTCATTCTTCTGGAAGCTTCTAACCCTAACACTAAGGCTTCATACTCACATACGTTATTAGTATGGTTCTCATTCCACTGTAATCTATAGGAAAAGGGAATTACGAATTCATTATCGGGGGCCGCCAGGAGTGCCCTGGCTCCAGCTCCAAAATAGGAAGAAGCACCATCAAAAAACATCTTCCATACACCCGAGCTATATACATTTTCTTTTAATCCTTCTTTTTTTGTTTTTTCTTCTGTACAACTTTCGTCTATACCTACTTCAAACTCATCATCAATAGATAATATACAATTTCCTAAATCTTGGTTAGAAATATATATAGGGTGGTTATTTGGGTTATGTGGATCACCTACCGTGAACACCAACCTAGTTTCTCTGTAAAGACGCGTGTATTGTCCTCCAAATACTGGAATTGTAGCATATGTCATGTAAAGCTAGAGAGATCCTCCAAGCTTGGCACCCCATGACCTAGATAACAACATACCATACTTAGGAGGGATATTGGTGACTGCTACATCCATGAGAATGATTTTAGTGGGTATTTGTGCCAGATTGACTACCAGGTATTTAATCATACCTATGCATTTGACCTTTCTTGAATCAAATGAATATAAGTCTCCATATGGCCTGGTGATTTTGAGACCTAACTTCTCCATAATGGCTTTTGGCATCACATTGTGGGATGCTCGAGAATCTAGCATACAGTTATGAAGTAGGTGGTCGAACAAGGTCAACGTGATATAGAAGGGGGCAACATCGTCTCTCGCACCTTCTAAATGTGGACCAAAAACTATTTTTGGCTTGTCATCTTCTAAGTTGATGACATTGGCTTGGCTTTCGTCTTCTGAAAAGCTAATCATCTTAGCAATTTGTTTTCTATATATGGGATTTTTGGTGAGTTCAACAAGTGGGATAGGGATTTTTATTTTATTTATTTCATTTTCCAGATTAAAATTTCCCAGGGCCTTGTCTCTCTCTATGTTTGGGGCCTCCATTCCTTTCTTTTCATCTTTTCTTTGTGGTGCAGACTTGGTTTCAGTCACAAGAACCTGTATTTTTTCAGCAAGTGTTCCTACTAACTTTGACTTGACAGGATTTGTGTCAGTGGTTTGGGTTTTTGCAATTTTTTCCTCAACAACCTTTGGAGCTGCTTCATCCGTTTCGCCCCTAGACAAAATATTTTTTGTTGGGGCGGTTGGAAGACTCTTGTTCCGAGGCCTTAAATTATATTTCTCATGAAGCTCGGCTATAATATCATCTGCGATAAGTTGATAGGCCAAATATTCATAAGTATTGTTGCTAACATCGTCTTCCGATCTAATTTCATTGTTTAAAGATTTTTCATAATCTTGTTTTGATAAATAGGGTGATTTATTATCATCGCCAAGATTATTTATATCCTCATTGAAATCTTGAAAATCTTCTAGGTCTTCTTCTCTAATGAATTTTTCACTTTTGAAGGGAGTTGGAATTTTTTGATCCTCATTCTTTATTATTTTCTATGGGGCCTGAGGATCAGGATTCCTTCTAAAATCCTTCCTAGGAAAATGATCCCTTCTTTATTTTTCTAATTCCATTTTTGTGATCTTATTTGAAAGTTCTCTAATTATCTCAGCCATCTCTTCTATTTTATCTCCCGAGGATTTCCCCGATCCCAAGGACCCACCTTGTTCTTTGAATCTCCTATTTTCTTTGTTCTCGGTTTCTATTTTTTCTTTTAATTTCAATCCCTAACTCAAGGCTTTATTTTTTTTTAGCAACTTTGGAAATTTATTCTCACAATCCTATTCCAAATCTCTACACCTAAGCTAAGATGGGTTTGAATAGCCCTAGAAAGGTTTCTAGATAAATTTTAATTAGCGCTTGATTTTAGGTTGTTGTTACTCAAAGGAGTGGTTGTGAAACTGATCACGTTTTGACTCGACTCTTTAAACCATGCAAGAGGAAAATGAAATGCAAGAATTTCAACTTCGATGAAAACTAGTTATGGGAAGCAGCAAGAGGTTTTAAGCAAATAAATAATTTCTTGATAAATTACTATGTGTGCAGTATTGATAGGAAAAAAATAGAGGTGCAAAATAAATATCCATATCCATGTCACAGATAAAAATGCACCAGGAAAAAAATAGAGGCATAACCATCGAAGAGGCCAAAAAAGATTACTTGTCAAAAAAAGGGTCACAAGGTGGTGAGCTACATGATCTCAATGGGACAAGGTAGGCATACCCGTACTCTTTGAGATAACCCATGATATAAATAGTGAGACAATGAATAAGTCTCGAATACAACATTGTGAAAGAAACCATGGCAGGAATATATTAATATGAAATAATTAGTCTCATATACATATATATGGGTGTTAAAATTTGAAGTACATCCCAACTGTGACTGAACTAAGTACATAAGAAATTATGCACCCATGTTGAAGGAAGGGGGTGTAAGAGACCTGAGAAGCCCTGATAAATAAGAATGGGGCTTCAAACCCCCACATGTATATTCTATCAAAATATGTGAACTGCAACTATCTATAAGTTTTTGTGCATATGAAAATGCACTTGCTTACTTCAACACACTTGCTTTAGTGTCATTTTTACCTTGCATGCTTTATTTTCTTTAGTGCTTTCATACACATAGGAAATTAAAAAAATATTGCCTTATAGATGAGTCATTTGTCCTCATATTTCAAAGTTCTTATTCTTCCACAATTAAGTAAAAAACAAGCCTTTGGCAATTTGGTTGAACCTAGCTCATGTGGAATTCTTCTTTTGAAACTAAGCATAGCTACCTTTGTTCATTGTTTTGTAGGTTATTGTGATCCTTTACTACCTGGCTAGCATGGTTTGTAGCAGGAAATATTGGTTCATACCCCAAGTCCTGTATCCCTTCTTCCATGGATGAGTTTGAGCTTTCTCTTCAGTTTGGCATATCTGTCATGGTTATAGCTTGTCCATGTGCTTTGAGCCTTGGAACACCAACTACAGTCATGTTGGGTACTACAGTAGGTGCCACACATGGTGTTCTCATCAAAGGGGGAAAGGCACTTGAGAGTGCACATAAAGTAAGTGATATATTGGCAAAAGACCTTTTCATTGTTTGAATATGAACTAGGTTTCTAGAGTTAGAGAAGTACTTCTCTAAGTCTGGTTATGTTCATCTTTTAAAAGAAAAAGGTTCATTGATAAATAGAGATTTTGTTGTCCACAGGTGGACTGCATTATATTTAATAAGACAGGGACACTCACTATTGGAAATCCTATTGTTATTAACACTAAGCTTATGAAAAACATGGTCCTGCATGACTTCTATGAAATTGTTGTTGCAGCAGAGGTAGGTCCTGCAGCTTTATTTTTTATTACCTAAGTTGTTTAAGTTGGGATCAGTTAATTCTTGGGTGGCCTATGTGATTGACGTCATTGTTGTTATTGGTATTGTAGTGGTAGTATAGGGGTTGTTTTGACTCACATTGATTCATTCCTGTATAGCCAACTATTACAAATGTTGTTCCTGAGTTTATACTTTAAGGCTCTAAAGTATACCGTCAAGGCATCCGTAAAGATAAAGGTAATTAAAGGGTAAGAATCAAATTGAAGGGTAAATCAGAGTTGGTTTCTCAACTGCATCTGTCTAGCTTCCCATTGTTCTTGGATGCTGATATCTCTCTCGATAGTTGCCCATGAACGTTCTAATTCAACCCTGTTAGTTGTTGTTTGCAAAATAGTATTAAACAAGTTCAAAGCAATGCTAGTTTGATCTTGGAGGCCAGGTTCTATCTTGGGCTGTCTATTATTTGGTACAGTCATGGAAAATAAAGTTTTATTTAAATAAGAAAATTTTGAATATTTGTTGCTTCAGTTTTTAAGGGATGAAAAGAGAAAAAGAGTTTTGGAACTCAAAATAATAACATAATAACAGTTGAGGCCGTTTCCTGTACTTGAAACAATTTTGAGAATAGTAAAGTAACAAAGTAAGATCATTGAGATAATATGAGGATTTAATCATGAAAGAATCTCATATTGTAACAGGAGGCAAAGAGGAAAACGATATTTCTAATGAAGGGTAAACTATAATCATTCAAATGACCTATAGGTCTTGAAACTATTGATAGCAATCA
>ML779354.1:120112-199990 GCA_009831015.1 Picea engelmannii
CTTATAAGAACCTTATGTTATTTCCTTAACCATGGGTGACATAACACTATCATTCAATATTCAAATTGTTATATTTCATTGTCATGCAGCATGTGTATTGAGGGCTTGAGCCACCACAAAGGAAACATACAAAGAATATTTTTCTTATGAACAAGATATGGTACTATCCATTTTGAGGTTTTTCATAGAGATTGTTCTTATAGAATACACAACATTGCACCATATTATAATCCCTACACTCCTTTCAAACCATGTAACACCATTCAAATTAGACACATTCTTGCGATGAATTAGCTATACTATCGACGAACTTTTTTTGTCGATAGTATAGCTAATTCATCGCAAGATTATTTACATTCGTCTCTCTTGCGACGATATTAAATGATGCTTGTATTCATTTCATATTTGGTTTATCAACTTGAAATTAAAATTTGATACTTTGCAAGCTAGTTGGACCTTGAGTGAAATACAAATATGAAATTTGAAATCATTAACATATCTACTAGAACATATGAAAAATAGGGTTTATGGTTTACATGATGATATGATGATGGAAGAAAGTGGTTGTGTGAGTGAAATTTGAGTCTAGAAACTCTCCCATATTGTTAAGGCATGCGAATATTCTATCCATGTCAAATTTCAATGCATACAGATACAGTTTGAAAACATTTCAACGTTGGCCCCATTCACATGTCATTGTTGCCCGCCTCTATTATTTTTATGGTATTGATTAAGAAATCAATGAAAAAGAGGGATTTTTCATCACAAATATGACACAAATACATTGTATATACATCAATGTAGAACCTGAATGAAAAATGAAGAAATACTGAAGCAAACTTCAAACTTGCGTCAACCAGATTATGTACCTTGAAAGTAAATTAGGGTTTATGGTTTACATGATGAATTGATGATGGAAGAAAGTGGGTGTGTGGGTAAAATTTGAGCCCAGAAACCCTCCCATATCGTTAAGGCATGCAGATAGTCCATCCATGTCAAATTTCAGTGCATACAGAAATTGTTTGAAAAAATTTCAACATTGGAACCATTCATAGGTCATTGTTGTCGGTGTCTAGTCCTAGTACAATTTCCATTCCTTGTTCCTTGTTTTGTGTTCCTCGTTCCTCATTGCTTGTTCCTTGTTCCTTTTTCATAGTTCCTTGACCATGGGGTAGTCCCCAAGATCCATTAATTTTGTACAAGACATACTAGTGGCATAAAATGTCCCACACAAAAGCCAAATATCCGCTACATAAGTCTTTTGACTTTTTTCAAGGAATACGTAACGAATATCAATTCTAAGAAGATTAAAATAGGACCTTATAATAACCTTATGTTCTTTCCTTAACCATTGGTGACATAACACTATCATTAAATAGTCAAATTGTTACATTTCATTGTCATGCATCATGTGTACTGAGGGCTTGAGCCACCACAAAGGAAACATACAAATAATATTTGTCTTATGAACAAGATATGGTACTATCCATTTTGAGGTTTGGAATAGAGATTGTTATTATAGACTACACTATATTGCACAATATTATAAGCCCTACACTCCTTGAAAACCATGTAACACCATTCAAATTAGCCACATTCTTGCAACGAATTAGTTATACTATCGACGAAGTTTTTTCGTTGATAGTATAGCTAATTCGTCGCAAGATTATTTGCAGTCTCTCTTGCAACGATATCAAATGATTCTTGAAATCATTTCATATTCGGTTTATCAACTTGAAATTAAAATTTGATACTTTGCAAGCTAGTTGGACCTTGAGTCAAATACAAATATGAAATTTAGAATCATTAACATATCTACTAGAACATATGAAAAATAGGGTTTATGGTTTACATGATGATATGATGATGGAATAAAGTGGGTGTGTGAGTGAAATTTGAGTCCCTAAACCCTCCCATATCATTAAGGCAAGCAAATAATCTATCCATGTCAAATTTCAATGCATACAGAAACAGTTTGAAAAAATTTCAACGTTGGCCCCATTCACATGTCATTGTTGCCTGCCTCTTGTATTTTTATGGTGTTGATTAAGAAATCAAAGAAAAAGAGGGATTTTTCATTGCAAATATGACATAGATACATTTTATATACATTAATGTATAACCTGGAAAAAAAAATGAAGAAAGACTGAAGAAAACTTAAAACTTGCGTCAACCAAATTGTGTAGTTTGAAAGAAAATTAGGGTTTATATTTTACATGATGAATTGATGATGGAAGAAATTGGGAGTGTGAGTCCAATTTTAGCCTATAAACCATCCCATATCTTTAAGGAATGAAGATATTCTATCCATGTCAAATTTCAGTGCATACATAAACTTTTTGAAAAAATTTCAACATTGGCCCCATTCACAGGTCATTGTTCTCGGTGTCTAGTCCTAGTGCTATGTTCCTTGTTCCTTGTTCTGTGTTCCTCATTCCTCATTCCTTTTTCCTTGTTCCTTGTTCCTCGTTCTGTTACCATGGTGTAGTCCCCAAGATCCATTATTTTTTTATAAAACATACTGATGGCATAAAATGTCCCACACAAAGACAAAATATTCGCTACATAAGTCTTTTGTCTTTTTTCAAAGACTATGTAACGAATATCAATTCTAATAAGAATCAAATAGGACCTTATAAGAACCTTATGTTCTTTCCTTAAATATGGATGAAGTAACAGTATCATTCAATAGTCAAATTGTTATATTTCATTGTCATGCATCATGTGTACTGAGGGCTTGAGCCACCACAAAGGAAACATACAAAGAATATTTTTCTTATGAACAAGATATGGTACTATCCATTTTGAGGTTTGGCATAGAGATTGTTCTTATAGAATACACTAAATTGCACCATACTATAAGCCCTACACTCCTTTCAAACCATGTAACATCATTCAAATTAGACACATTCTTGCGACGAATTAGCTATACTATCGACAAAAAAAATTCGTCGATAGTATAGCTAATTCGTCGCAAGATTATTTACATTTGTCTCTCTTGCAACGATATAAAATGATTCTTGGATTCATTTCATATTTGGTTTATCCATGTCAAATTTCAATGCATACAGATACAGTTTGAAAACATTTCAACGTTGGTCCCATTCACATGTCATTGTTGCCCACCTCTAGTATTTTTATGGTGTTGATTAAGAAATCAATGAAAAATAGGTATTTTTCATCAAAACTATGACACCGATATATTGTATATACATTAATGTAGAACCTGAAATAAAAATGAAGAAAGATTGAAGCAAACTTAAAACTTGCGACAACCAAATTGTGTACTTTGAAAGAAAATTAGGGTTTTTGGTTTACATGATGAATTGATGATGGAAGAAAATGGGTGTGTGAGTCAAATTTGAGCCTGGAAACCATCCCATATCATTAAGGCATGATAATATTCTATCCATGTCAAATTTCAGTGCATACATAAACTGTTTGAAAAAATTTCAACGTTGGCCCCATTCACAAGTCATTGTTGTCGGTGTCTAGTCCTAGTACAATTTTCGTTCCTTGTTCCTTGTTTTGTGTTTCTTGTTCCTCGTTCCTTGTTCCTCATTCCTTGACCATGGTGTAGTCCCCAGGATCCATTAATTTTTTACAAAACATACTAATGGCATAAAATGTCCCACACAAAGACCAAATATCCACTACATAAGTATTTTGTCTGTTTTCAAGGACTATGTAACGAATCTCAATTCTAAGAAGATTCAAATAGGACATTATAAGAACCTTATGTTATTTCCTTAACCATGGGTGACATAACACTATAATTCAATATTCAAATTGTTGCATTTCATTGTCATGCATCATGTGTATTGAGGGCTTGAGACACCACAAAGGAAACATACAAAGAATATTTGTCTTATGAACAATATATTGTACTATCCATTTTGAGGTTTGGCATAGAGATTGTTATTATAGATTACACTACATTGCACCATATTATAAGCCCTAAAATCCTTGCAAACCATGTAACACCATTCAAATTAGACACATTCTTGCGACAAATTAGCTATACTATCGACGAACTTTTTACGTCGATAGTATAGCTAATTTGTCACAATATTATTTACATTCGTCTCTCTTGTGACGATATCAAATGAATCTTGGATTCATTTCATATTCAGTTTATCAATTGAAATTAAAATTTGATACTTTGCAAGCTAGTTGGACCTTGAGTCAAATACAAATATGAAATTCGGAATCATTAACATATCTACTAGAACATATGAAAAATAGGGTTTATGGTTTACATGATGATATGATGATGGAAGAAAGTGGGTGTGTGAGTGAAATTTGAGTCCACAAACCCTCCCATATAGTTAAGGCATGTGAATAGTCTATCCATGTCAAATTTCAATGCATACAGATACAGTTTGAAAAAATTTAAACGTTGGCCCCATTCACATGTCACTCTTGCCCGCCTCTAGTATTTTTATGGTGTTGATTAAGAAATCAACGAAAAAGAGGGATTTTTCATCGCAAATATGACACAGATACATTTTATATACATTAATGTATAACCTAAAAGAAAAATAAATAAAGACTAAACCAAACTTAAAACTTGTGTCAACCAAATTGTGTACTTTGAAAGAAAATTAGGGTTTATGGTTTACATGATGAATTGATGATGGAAGAAAGTGGGTTTATGAGTCAAATTTGATCCCAGAAACTCTCCCATATCGTTAATGCATGTGAATAGTCTATCCATGCCAAATTTCAGTGCATATAGAAATTGTTTGAAAACATTTCAACGTTCGCCCCATTCACAGGTCATTGTTTTTGGTGTCTAGTCCTAGTACAATTTTCGTTCCTTGTTCTATGTTCCTCGTCCCTCATTCCTTGTTCCTTGTTCCTTGACCATGGTTTAGTCCCCAATATCCATTAATTTTGTACAAAACATACTAATGGCATAAAATATCCCACACAAAGACCAAATATTCCCTACATAAGTCTTTTGTCTTTTTTCAAGGACTATGTAACAAATTTCAATTCTAATAAGATTCAAATAAGACTTAAGAACCTTATGTTCTTTCCTTAACCATATGTGACATAACACTATCATTCAATAGTCAAATTGTTACATTTTATTGTCATGCATCATGTGTACTGAGGGCTTGAGCCACCACAAAGGAAACATACAAAAATATTTGTCTTATGAATAAGATATGGTACTATCCATTTTGATGTTTGGCATAGAGATTGTTCTTATATAATTCACTACATTGCACCATATTATAATCCCTACACACCTTGAAAACCATGTAACACCATTCAAATTAGACACATTAGCTAATAGTATAGTTAATTCGTCACAAGATTATTTACATCCGTCTCTGTTGCGAAGATATCAAATGATGCTTGAATTCATTGCATATTTGGTTTATCAACTTGAAATTAAAATTTGATACTTTGCAAGCTAGATGGACCTTGAGTCAAATACAAATATGAAATTTGGAATCATTAACATATCTACTATAACATATGAAAAATAGGGTTTATGGTTTACATGATGATATGATGATGGAAGAAAGTGGGTGTGTGAGTGAAATTTGAGTTGAGAAACCATCTCATATAGTTAAGGCATGTGAATAGTCTATCCATGTCAAATTTTAATGCATACAGATACAGTTTGAAAAAATTTCAACGTTGGCCCCATTCACATGTCAGTGTTGCCAACCTCTAGTATTTTTATGGTGTTGATTAAGCAATCAACGAAAAAGAGGGATTTTTCACCACAAATATGAAAAAGATACATTGTATATACATTAATGTACAACCTGAAAGAAAATTGAAGATAGACTGATGAAAACCTAAAATTTGCATCAACCAAATTGTGTACTTTGAAAGAAAATTAGGGTTTATGGTTTACATGATGAATTGATGATGGAATAAAGTGGGTGGGTGAGTCAAGTTTGAGTCCAGAAACCCTAACATATCATTAAGGAATGTGAATAGTCTATCCATGACAAATTTTAGTGCATAAAAAAACTGTTTGAAAAAATTTCAACGTTGGCCCCATTCACAGGTCAGTATTGTCGGTGTCTAGTCCTTGTACAATTTTCGTTCCTTGTTCCTTGTAAAATTTGTTTGACATTACACATGTCCCAACATCTAGTACTGCAAGGGAGTATTTTTATGGTGTTGATTAAGAAATCAACGAAAAAGAGGGATTTTTCATCACAACTATGACACGGATACATTGTATATACATTAATGTAGAACCTGAAAGAAAAATGAAGAAAGACTAATGCAAACATAAAACTTGCATCAACCAAATTGTGTACTTTGAAAGAAAATTAGGGTTTCAAAAAAACTTCTATAGAAATGAAAAACTGTTTCATCAACGAAAAAGAGGGATTTTTCATCACAACTATGACATGGATACATTGTATATACATTAATGTAGAACCTGAAAGAAAAATGAAGAAAGACTGATGCAAACTTAAAACTTGCATCAACCAAATTGTGTACTTTGAAAGAAAATTAGGGTTTCCAAAAAACTTCTATAGAAATGAAAAACACGTTCATCGAAACTTCATTGATGAAATACTATGACAACAATATTGATGAAATCTTATATGATCATGATGGTATAAAAACTAAAGAGCTTCTCTTGGTTTCAAGAATAATTTATCCTCTACTGAACAAGGCCAACCATGTGGAGGTGAAAGCTCATATGGCCCCTCCCCTTCCCCTCATATCACTCTCAATTGATCCCCAAAACCCAATCTATAAAATAGAAAATAATCAAAAGCAACGTCCTATTAAGATTCATGCATAGAAACTACAAAAACAAAAATTAATGAAGGTACATGAAATTATGTGTTTCTAAATGATATTTGTAGTCTAGTATATTGGCAACTATTTTTATGTTTCACATAATAATTAAACAACATGTAACATAGGATATAAAAATGTCGCATAAAACTTAAAAACATGTAATGAACCCATGACATTATAAGTAAATTATTTTAAGAGAGTAAATCATACAAATTAAAATATTATATAGTCACGTACCTAATCCAACCTCAACATCTCTGTAATCATCCTTATTTTGTATCTTGATATTCTTCATCAAACTCGACATCTGTATCATCATCTGGTTTAGAAATGATGTTGAAAGGATTGATGATATCATCATCATCGTCATCAATGTCACTTTCGAGCATATTTTCATCGACATAATTATTAAGAATTGCAATATTATCTCATACGCCTGGATCATGATCTTCTTCGTCTTCTTCATCTGTCGACCCTGAATGATCTTCCTACTCTATCTGATCTGTCAAATCATCTTCTTGATATTCAATATCATCTTCTTCCTATAAATAAGTATACTTAATTGGCCTTCCTCTTGGATCATATCTAACAACAAATGACCAATCCCTTTCACTTGGAACATTTGAGTAAAATACCTATTCACATTGGCTTGGAAAAACATAGCGATCATGTCCTCTTTCAAACATTGTTGTTTTAATCATTGGAAATTTGTTGGCATGTTGAATAACAGTTCTTTCCTCATCACGTTCATGCATTCGTAACCTATACCATTTGACATCGAAAAAAACTAATTTGAAGTAATTAAAGTCAAAATCAAGTATATTGTTTAAATACCCATAGTATCTATTTTCAAATTCTCGGGGATGTCTATCACTCCTAGAGGAAACATTAGTGACCTGGAATACTGTAGTTATCTCACTATTATAATTTTTCTTGGTTTCATCCAATTGTTTGATGTGAAATTTACAACCATTGCACCACATAGCCTTGCAGTGTTTCAACTGCAATATGTCAGATATGTAAAAGATGCATTATCAATTAATAAATTAACATATATTTATATAAATTTGAAAGTATTTGAAAAATACAGTACACATGTAGTCACATTAATATAATATAAAATAACTGAATAAAATGGGTGAATTTTCTTACCTGTCCATCTTTCAAACCATATGCTAAATCAATTTCCCTTTGCGTAACATTGGCATCTCTGTTACGACGAGATTCTCTAACCAATTCAGACAGTCGTTGCCATGATAACCTACCTCCATTATGTTGTTTACATATTTCAATCCATACATTCATCCAATCAATATTATTTGCAATGTATAAATGCAGCGCATCCCACTATTGAGCAATTGAATCAAAAAATCATAATTCATCAATATTAAATATTAGTTATAACGTCCAATATGTTGGATTACTGAGAGGGGGGGTGAATCAATAATAGCGTAATTATAATCCTTTTTCTTCAAATAATCCAATTTTTATATCAATGTAGAATTATTATCCAATAATGAGCAATAAGAAATTAACAATCACACACATACACAGTACACCAGTGTTTTACGTGGAAACCCAAATCAGGAGAAAACCACAGAATGTTTTTTCTTATATGTCTTGAAGAATTACATCCATTGGAAGCACCAACTTCCTTTGCTTTCCAGCTGCAACTGGAAGGAGGCTCCAACCCCCTAGTTTCTCAAGCTACAACTTGAGGGAAGCTCCAACTCCCCAATTCTCTGGCTACAACCAAAAGGAAGCTACAACCCCCTATGTTCTCCGGCTACAACCACTTGTCCTTGCCTCGTCCAACCGCCCTGAAGTAGAAGTAGAATGATGGAACCACTGTCACACTATCACTGTGAGATATATTTTTGTAAACCTGTACCAATAAACCTGAACCATGCATCAACCATTCATCAACCTATACCATAAACAAGTGCATCAACCATGCACCAACCTGTACCAAACAATTTTTAATCAACCTGTACCATAAAAAAGTGCAACCAACCATGTACCAAGTATGTACCGATCATGTGTCAACTACTCATCAACTATGACTCATCAATATGTACCAACATCATCAACTATACACTTCATGTATGTGCCAATTCATCAACTACTTGTCTCAACCATGTACTGAACTTGTACCTCAACCAAAATCCCTCATCATTTTCATCATCCAAATATGATTTATAACTCTGTAATAGACCTGGTGTATATGATCACATACCTGCAAACCTTCCTTAACTTTAAACAACAAGAGACTAGCTTTGGATTAGTCAACAACCCTAACATCAAATAATCATAACGTTGTACCTGTATTGAATAAATATATGAAAATGATACACAATTTTCTTCAGTGTGTTTTAAGCAATTCCTCCAAGTGTCACTACTTGGAACCTCTCAGAAAATTAGTTATAGCAAAAATGACATACCTTGTTGAATTCTGGCTTATTCTAGAGAGAGACCTTGTAGAGCGTGCCCCACACAGAATATTTATTGAATCGATATGAAACCTTTAAAAAGAATACTACAGAATATACTCTAACCAATACATTTTTTCTTACTAAATTTGGATCTGTTATGAAGAAGTTATGACGTTTTTACCCGAAACACCTATTTTTGACTAGTTTCAGGACTAGCCACAAACCCTATTTTCCACGAAGTGTAACTCCAAAACTACAACGACCCACAAGCTAAATTTATTACCACATATACTTGGATGTGTTTCCTCAATGGAATAGAAATTTCACAGTCTGAATCATTCTATAAAAACCGTTATTGTGAAAATGGTGAGATGACATGTAAATAACATACCGTAGAAAGCATCATCAAAAGAATTTATCCTTCCTTGAATTCCGACCTTATTTTCTTCACCTTCCCTCAAAAATTTGGCTTATATATCTTTTGGTTACCTTAGACACCTATAGGTATTCAATATTCTCAAGTGTGTCTAAAATGAGAGAGCCTTTCCTCTTATTTATACTCTCCAAGTAGCTTCCTTAAAAACATCTTCTAGGTCACTTTGCCCACTTTCCTTATTTTAGGGTTAACCCACTTCTAATTTCTCCATTAAATTTATTATTTAAATAATTTATTTTGTATTCAATTTGAAGTATAGTACACTCATCAATTCACTTTATTATTTACCTTCTAAAATCTCTTAAACCACTTTGACCACTTTGACCTTTTGGGGCTTCTAGATGACATAAGAGGGTCCTCCAACTTCGTAAGGATATAACTCTCAAACCGTGAGGAGTTATGTGGCGTTCCACATACCACTAGAATTGGAATGAAATGTACCATCCATATAGAATAGTATTACCTGAAAATATATCAAAACTCATACCATTATCCATCAAACAAACTTGGGTCCATTACCCAAACCTGGGTTCTCCAACTTCTCATGGCCATAACTCTCTAACCGTGAAGAGTTATGTGACATTCCACATACCACCAAAAATGGAATGAAAAGAACTATCCATATAGGATAGTTTCAATGACAAATTCACTGACCTTAATCTCATTATTCCACAAATAAGCATGGGTTCTCTAACCATACTTCTAGGATAACTCAATCTGCAAAGCATATTCCCGTGAGAGATTTCACCATAAGGGGACCACTTTGGATTTCATCCATTTCTACTTATTATCAACCATGACAAGACAATAATGAGTCATATTTACATAAAAAAATCCTGGGTCCATTACCCAACCTTTCTGCTACAGGGATTTCTTCAAGGTTTGACATCAATGAAAACTAACCTTAATCAACAATCTCCCCCTTTGGCATTGATGGAAACACTCTGATGCAATATTGAAATCATATCACTCATGCTCCCCCTGGAACGATGCCTCTATCCTCGGCATCTGATAAATCTTCTCCCCCTGGAACCATGCCTCTATCCTCTGCATCTAATAAATCTTCTCCCCCTGGAACCATGCCTCTGTCCTCTACATATGATAAATATCTCCCCCTTTGTCATCAATGTAAAAGGTATCTTTCCATCTGGGGCTTCTCCCCCTGACTGAACTGTCTTCTTATGGTGCTTCCTTGTGTACATCTAAGACATTGTTTGAGTCATTTCCTATACTATCCTGTTCTTTCTTTAAACAACTCCATTTTGTTGAGGTGTCCTAGCAACGGAGAATTGCCTTTTTATTCCATGATTGTTGCAGTAGTACATAAATTCATTTGAGGTGAACTCTCCTCCATTAGCATATCTCAATCATTTGATTTTTGAATCCATTTCATTTTCAACCATTTCCTTGTAGATATTGAAGTTTTCAAAACCTTCTGACTTATTCTTGAGAAAGCAAATTGCAGTCATTCTTGTATAATCATCAACTAATAACATGAAGTATTTCTCACCTTTTAAGCCATTTTTTTTAGTTGGTCCAACTAGATCAGTATGCACAATTTCCAGTGATCTTGTCGTTGAATATTCCTTTGATTTAAACCTGGTCTTTGTTTGCTTTCCTTGTTGACAATGCTTGCATAAAGTGTTGGTTGGTTTCGTGATCTATGGCATTTCTCTGACTGCTTCTCTTTTGCTGAATTTTACAAGGTTATCAAAATGTATGTGCCCCATTCTTCTATGCCATAGCTAAATTTCATCTTCCTTTCCTAGACAACACTTTTCATTTCCAATTTCACTTAACACATGTATGTTGCTTGAAGTTCTTGTAGCTGTGGCGACCAATTTCCCTGAACCTTCTTTTTTTATCTCAAACTTTTGTGAATCGAAAGTAACTTTATGACCTTGATGACACATTTGAATCACACTTAGAAGATTATGTTTCATATCTTCTACTAGTAGAATTTTTTTTTCCTTTTCATTCTTGTTCCCAAATTAGACTGTTCCTTTTCCAATGATTTTGGTTGAATCATCATTTCCGAAGGAAACTGATCCATATCTTTCCTTTCGTAATGTAAGAAATGTATCGCTATCACCTGTCATGTGTTTTGAACATCCACTGTCAACATACCAACCACGTTTCTTCTTCTTAGCGGTTAGAGCAATTGTGCATTCTTCATTGCTATATTGATCTTGCTTTCTTATCCATGTCATTTTATGAGGTTCATGTCTGTGATTGTTGTTATTTTGTTGAGGTTCTTTAGGAAGGACTGTCATTCTACAATATCTGGCCACGTGTCCAAAATTGTTACATTTGTAACATTCCACTTCAGTGCTCAAAGATTCAAACCTATTGTAACTTCTTCTCTATGTTTCACTAGGTCTTATTGAATAACCCCTTTGTGTATGACTTTCAAAGTTGTTATTGTTCATGTTGTTAGCTCTGCAATTCACAACTTTATGTCCAAAATTATTACATGCATAACATAAACCAAAAAATATAGTTTGATACCTGGGAGTTGAATATATTTTGAAAGGAGGTGCTCTTATGAATCCTTCTTCTTTTTGAGGCCTATATGTCTGTTGTTGATTCTAAAATCTAAACCTTCTTGGTGGAGGATTGTCCCTGTAATCTTCCTTGTATATCTTCCTATCCCCTTTGATTGTTTCTGCATAACTTTTTGGATATGTTTCTTGCTCTGTTGTTTTGGATCTTGATCCCTTTTCTGTCTGATTGTATCCAAGTCCGGACTTGTCAAGATGAGATTTTTGACTACTAATAATTTCATTCAGAACTTTTGAGCTACTCTGCATATTTTTCTTTTGAATGTCCTTTCTTAGTGCGACAATCTCTGCTTCCAAGTTTCCAATGATCCTGTCCTTTTCTTCTATATCCTATTTGAGTGTTTCATCAATTCTTTTATCTTTTTTTATTTGAACCTTCAATTTTGTGATCATTTGTTCTAGTTCTCGAGTATCATTTTTTGTGTCTACTTCTTCTTTTAGTTTCATGTTTTTCTTCTTTTCTCTTCTAATAACTTCTATGGAACACATTAATTATTCTTGATAGTCAACTTCTGCTTCTTCAATTTCTTCTTTGACTTCTTCATATTCTTCTTCAGCTTCTTCATATTCTTCTTCGAAATCTTCTTTGTCAGAGTCTTTTACTGCCATGAATATAACTCTTCCTGTCTCACTGTCACTAGGTTCATCTTCATCTGATGATGATATGTCTTCTTTGGTGCATAAGCTTTTCTTGAAAACTTTCTTTGTAGTTCTTTTGCCTTTATATGTTAGCAAAATGACCAATACCATCACAATTAAGACAAATTAAAGGAATATTACCTCTATAGCTACCGTTGGTTCCCTTGTTCAGTCTTTTGATGAAGTTGGCCACTTCTTCATCATCTTCTAAGATGTCACTGTTGCTACTATATTCTTCTTGGTCTTTTTCTTTTTCTTTGATATTTTGGATGCTTTGAAGGCTACTTCTTTTACATATGGATTTTCTTGTTCAGTTCTCATTTCATATGCTATGAATATTTCATGCAGTTCGTCCATGCTTATTGAGTTTAGATCCAATCTTTCTTATAGTGTTGATATCTTAGGGTTAAATCTCATAGGAAGAGATCTTAGTACCTTTTGAACAATTACAAATTCTTCGATTTATTCTCCCAATCCTATGATTGCATTCACTATTTCATCAACTCGTAAGAAGTAGGATGCAATATTCTCATCTTCCTTCATTTTTAGTTGTTCGAACTGACCTATGTAAGTTTGAAGCTTTGCTGCTTTGACTTTTGTATCTCCTTCATAAATATTTCTAAGTTTTTTCCAAATCTGTTTAGCGGATTTACAATGTGCAACTTTGTTGAATACCATATCACTGAGACCATTCAAAAGTGCATTTTTGGCTTTGGAATTATTCTCATTGAGTTTCACTACTTTGTCATTTGTTGGTGGAACTGTTGGTGTTGTGTATCCATCTACAATTGATTGCCAAACTTAAAATCCATGTGCCTATATATATGTCTTCATCCTTATGCTCCAAAAAGAATACTTTTGTCCATCAAGCTATGGTATTCCATTTGTATACAAGTTGGTACTCTCCATTATCTACCTCTTAGTGGTTAAACTGATTTCTGAAGGAACCTTCTCTGATACCAATTGTTGGATTAATGAGAGGGGGGATGAATCAGTAATAGTGTAATTATAATCATTTTTCTTCAAATAATCCAAGTATTATATCATGTATAATTATTATCCAATAATGAGAAATAAGAAATGAACAATCACACACATACACAGTACACCAGTGTTTTACGTGGAAACCCAAATTGAGAGAAAACCATAGAATTCTTTTTCTTATATGTCTTGAAGAATTACATTCATTGGAATCACCAACTTCCTTTGTTTTCCAGCTACAACTGGAAGGAGAATCCAACCCCCTAGTTTCTCAGGCTACAACCTGAGGGAAGCTCCAACTCCCCAATTCTCGGGCTACAACCAAAATGCGGCTACAACCCCCTATGTTCTCCAAGTGAAACTAGAAGGTGGCTACAACCACTTGTCCTTGCCCCATCCAATCATCCTGAAGTAGAAGTAAAATGATGGAACCACTGTCACACTATCACTGTGAGATATGCCACTGTAAACCTGTACCAATAAACCTGAACCATGCATCAACCATGCATAAACCTTTACCTCAATCTATAATCAACCTGTACCATAAACAAGTGCATCAACCATGCACTGACTTGTACCAAACAATCTGTAATCAACCCGTACCATAAAAAAGTGCAACCAACCATGTACCAAGTATGTACCAATTATGTGTCAACTACTCATCAATATGTACCAACATCATCAACTATACACCTCATGTATGTGCCAACTCATCAACTACTTGTCTCAACCATGTACCCAACTTGTACCTCAACCAAAATCCCTTATCAATTTCATCATCCAAATATGATTTATAACTCTGTAATAGACCTGGTGTATATGATCACATACCTGCAAACCTTCCTTAACTTTAAACAACAAGAGGCTAGCATTTACATCAAACTTTTCTTTAGTCTCACATGACTAGTTTTGGATTAGTCAACAACCCTAACTTCAAATAATCATAACTTTGTACCTGTAATGAATAAAGATCTGAAATTGATACACAATGTTCTTCGGTGTGTTTATGCAAATCCTCCAGGTGCCACTACTTGGAACCTCTCATAAAAGTAGTTATAGCAAAAATAGCATACCTTGCTGAATTTTGGCTTATTCTAGAGAGCGACCTTGTAGAGCGTTCCCCACATGGAATATTTTTTGAATCAATTTGAAACTGTTACACACTATACTACAGGCTGTAATATAACCAACACATTTGTTCTTACTGAATTTGGATCTGTTATGAAGGATTTATGATGTTTTTACCCGAAACACCTTTTTTTGACTAGTTTCAGGACTAGCCACAAACCCTATTTTCCACGGAGTGTAACTCCAAAAATAAAATGACCCACAAGCTAAATTTTTTATCACATATACTTGGATATGTTTCCTCAATGGAATAGAAATTTAGCAGCCCGAATCATTCTAGAAACAAAGTTATTGCGAAAATGGTGAGATGACATGTAAATAACATACCTTAGAAAGCATCGTCAAAAGAATTTATCCTTCCTTGAATTCCGGCCTTCTTTTCTTCACCTTCCCTCATAAATTCAGCTTAGATATCCTTTGGTTACCTCATAAACCTATAGGTATTCAATATTCTCAAGTGTTTCTAAAATGAGAGAGCCTTGCCTCTTATTTATACTCTCCACGTAGCTTCCTTAAAAACATCTTCTATGTCACTTTGCCCACTTTCCTTATTTTAGGGTTAACCCACTTCTAATTTCTCCATTAAATTTATTATTTAAATAATTTATTTTGTATTCACTTTAAATTATAGTACACTCATCAATTCACTTTATTATTTACCTTCTAAAATCTCTTAAACCACTTTGACTACTTTGACCTTTTGGGGCTTCTAGATGACATAAGAGGGTCCTCCAACTTCGTAAGGCCATAAGTCTCAAACCGCGAGGAGTTATGTGAAGTTCCACATACCACCAGAAATGGAATGACATGTACCATCCATATAGAATAGTATTACCTAAAAATATATCAAAACTCATACCATTATCCATCAAACAAACTTGGTTCCATTACCCAAACCTGGGTTCTCCAACTTCTCATGGCCATAACTATCTAACCGTGTGGAGTTATGTGATGTTCTACATACCAAAGGAAATGGCATGAAAAAAGCTATCCATCTAGTATATTTTCAATGACAAATTCACTGACCTTAATCTCATTATTCCACAAATAATCATGGGTTCTCTAACCATACTTATAGGATAACTCAATCCGCAAAGCGTATTCCCGTGAGGGATTTCACCATAAAGGGACCACTTTGGATTTCATCCATTTCTACTTATTATCAACCATGACAAGACAATAACGAGTCATATTTACATCAAACAATATTGGTTCCATTACCCAACCTTTGTGCTACGGGGCTTTCTTCAAGGGTTGACATCAATGACAACCAACCTTAATCAACACAATATGCAGGTAATTATAAATATTAATAATTTATGAAATAAATTATATTAATATATTAATGAGTATGATCATATACACACAAAAAAAACTTTATATGTATTATTAATATAAATTTTCACAATTATTAATATATTACCTCTCATTTTTTTTCATTCTACCTTTCCCCAACAGATGCTCCTGATATTCAAATTTTTTTATGGAGTTCACATCCCAAATGCGATTCACTGCATGCATAGTTGGCGCTGCTAATTTAGGAATATACTGACTAATATACACCATGGATTGATATACCATATATCCCTCCACCATAGAACTCTCAGGACGTGTTCTTTGTCTAACCAACGCCTTCAATGATTTCAAGTGCTTCTCCACCATCCACATTTACCTTATGTGAACATGTCCACAAATTTCAATCCCCTCAACTTGGTGTATGAGGTAGGATTCTTGTGCATTGAAAAATGTTGGAGGTATATACTTTTTCATTTCACACATTAGACGGGGAATTTCTCTCTTCCAATACTTTATATCATCTTCATGGATTTCTTTCAATGAAAACCATCTACATGAGATCATGACACAAGAAAATAACATGTTTCAACATAACATAATATAATATATTACATTACCAGTAAAACACGTGTCATTAAGTACAACAATAATTTGAAAGAACATTTTGCATATAAATCACACCTACTTACCTCATGTATTTTCCAAGATCATATATAACGTGTTTGGCATTGTCAAAGTCGTTTGGGAGAGATAACGGTAGAACATACTGTAACAAAAAAATAAATCGTTATTTGTTTCGACCAAAGTAGAGAAGAAGAAATAAAAAAAATAAAAGATGTATAAGGCCAATATATATAAATATGTATACCAAAATTATTAACTTAATGAAGGTATGCCAATCATGTGTTTTTACCCCACCAAATTCACCTTTCTTTGTTAATATATTATTTATGTTTGAAGCAAAACCCGTGGGAAATTTAATTCTTTGAATGACCTCTTTTACATCATTTCTTTGTTTCTTTGTTAATAACCATGGAAGGTTATTTTGGTATAGTACTCCATTTGATCTATTTGAATATCGGATCACACTTTGCATTGCATGATTGGCTTCCTGAATGTCAGTACAAATTTTGACAATTTTTTCTTTGTCCCTCCTACCATCTATGATTCTCCATAACATTTATGTCACATTCTTCCTGATATGCATTGTATCAAAGAAATGAGCTATTTGTATCTCCTCATAGTAGGGAAACCTCATGAATAAAGTGGGATAACATTTCATTCCTCATGGAAGCCCATTATTAATACCTTCATGATGATTGCGACCTTCATGAAGCGTAAAAGAAATCACAAAAATAAATATCAATTACGGTAAAGTAAATTCAATGATTAAAATAAACATTCAAAACATTACATGATCTACGATACATAAATAAATTGAGTACCTTGACGATTTCTATTATATTCCAACCTCCATAGGTGAGGTGTCATTCTTCGTGGTTTTAAACCAATCTCTTCTTTCCCATTGAAAAGTTGTTTTTCAGTAGTACGATACCTATGGTTCTTAGGGAGGAGGTTCATATACTCATCAAACACCACCTTTCCTAAACTTTTTGAATGGTGATACTTCATCTTAGGGCCACAAACTAGACATGCAAAATTACCCTTTGTTTGAAGACCTGCAACAAATGGATTAATGTCAATTATATGATGAGATTATTTAAAAATTAAACATGCACCATGATAACATTAAAATTTTATATAGCATTAAAGAGCAATATTATAATGTTACATACCACAAAAACGTGTTAGTCCAGGGGCATCATGAATTGTCCATAAAAATATTCCACGGAATTTAAATTTCTTCTCCATGATTGGTTTACATATGTCATACATTGTGATGCCAACCCATAAATTTAGTAGCTCGTCGATAAGAGGCTCGATATATACATTCATATATTTAACCTGGTACTTACCTAATTGCTTGAAATTACACATAATTACTATAAGAATGATATCATGTAATATATATAAGTAAATAAATAAACAAAAAATATTATGCAAAAATTGAAACAAATGAAAATGTTACATTCAAAAAATTAATGTAAACACATACCTCGAACAATCATTATCAACATTATGTGCTCCCTCTTTATTGACGTCCAAGGCAGAATGTTATTGTTGATAACAAAAATAGGCCACACTAAGTACATAGACCTAAGCTCTATGAATGGATTAACATCGTCAGCTGCTAATGAAAGCCTAACATTACGAGGTTCATCTTTGAAATTTGCCCATTTTTCCTCAATTTCCCTAAATGCAGAACCATCGACAGGCATTCGAAGAACACCATCTCCACTTCTGTAACATGCATGGTAATCCATAAATTGTTCTATGCTTTCACACCTGAACAATCGTTGCAAACATGGAATTATGGGAATATGACGAAGAACCTTTCGAGGCTCCCTTTTTGTTACTTGATCGGTTTGATATCTATTGATTAGACATTGCGGACATTCTATTTTCGAAGCATGTTGTCCATAATATATAATATGATCATTAGGACATGCATCTATAGTTTGATAATCCATTCCAATGTCTTTCATAATGGCATGCAAACCTCGATATGTGCGAGGTAAAATTTTTGACGATGGTAACAAAAATTCACCTAACGATCTACAACATAACAAATAACTAGTTAATGTAAAGAATATTAATCGTAAAAATTGCATTCTTATTTTACACATTAATTAAAACTAAAAACAAATAGAAAAAAATCAACATTTGTGTATAATATGAGATGAAACATATTACATACCTTAGGATCTGTGTCATACAAGTGTTCAACAAATTATTCATAACATTTAAGTTCACTAGCAGCAATGTAGAGGAGAGAAAATTTGATCTTGATCCTTCATAAAGTCGTTTATTTTCCTTTTCTAATAGAGGTTCATCATAAATACCAACATTGTCCCCATCCTCATCCGGCTGCGAAAACAAATCTTGGATTATTTGATTTGTCCCATCATCTTCTTCCATGGGATCATTAACTTGATTTGTCCCATCATCTTCTTCCATGAGATCCTCATTTTCTTGGTCATGATGTTCCTCAGCTTGTACAACATCATTTCTACTAATACTTGGTGCAATATTCTGCGGAAAGTTAGAGGGCAACTCTAACTTTATAATTACAAACAATCGTGCAAAATTAGTGTATACTACAACAAACATTCAAACAATTTATATACATATATATAATTTTATATAAAATTGACAATATAAAAACAGATAATGAATATATAGCTAATTACTATGGGACAATATTCATTTGATCCGCCATCAATGTGCCCATATTTCCTACAATGTTTTGTAGTTGTTGCTATTAAAATTCTTACAGGACATATGAGGCAACATTTTTTGCAAGGGAAATGACATCTACCAACACCCTTTTCACCTTCTTTACTTTTGCCCCCACCTCTAACTATATTCTGCAACATTCTTCTGCACAACTTCCGCACAAAAATACCCTTTCGGAACCGTCGTTGTTATAGCAAGATTGTCGCAACATATTTAAATCGTCAAATATTTATAGGTCAATTTAGGTCACTGTCATCGCAATTGCAATGACCATGACCTAAATATTTCTTTGCTTTTGACCTATTTATTTGTTATATTTAGGTCACTCAAAGACTGTAATGGTTATAACAGTCATATCGTCGCTCTTGCGACGAACGTTGACTATATCAATTTAGACTTTGTCAAAATGTATAACGGTCAATATGGATAGTATAAAAAAGTGTAACGGTCAATAGTGAGCATCGCTCTTGCGAAAAATACACAATTTCATCGAAATAGAGACAATAGTCCATCATCTTGACGATCCTCGCAAAACAGACAAAAGTTTGGTGTCATCGATACAACGACGAATATGGGGTGGATTTAGAACAAAATTGAAAAAATGAACTTTTTCTCTTGAATTTCGCGATGAAAGAGTACTTTCGGCGCAAGTAGTCGTCGCAATGTTTTCAATATGTAGTAATGTGAATATGCATACTAATAGGTATCACCATGTTGAGTCTCATCACCACCCTGCTCAAAAACTTGGGCTCATCAATACATTGGTAACTTGTGCAATCAAAGTTTTAGCAGTGATCATGTAGTGTAGGAACTTTATCACTTGGCTAATGTTTTTAGGAACAATGGCTATACAAAACATCAATTCAAGAAGTTTGTGTTAAGATATAGGGTGGAAACTAGATCATTCATGATCCATTTGGTGAAATGAAGAATATCACACTTACTTACATCAAAGGAACAATATAAAAAATTGGAAGAAACTGAAAGAAAGGTAATAGTAGATTTATCTTCACTCCCCCAAACACTTTCAAAGGATTGTTGGATTATGCAAAAGACATCATTGAATTGAAACATGATAAGGGTGTTTATACCATACCATGCTTGTGTAATAAATATTGTATTGGTGAGATAGGGAGATCTTCATGTATCAAACTTAAATAAAATTGCACAGATATAAAGTATAATAGGGTTAAAAGATTTTCATTGGATAAACATTCTCAAGACATTGGCCATCTAATTTTCATGGAGAACACTAAGATCATTGCAAGGATGGACCACTATGGTAAAACAAAGGTTCATGAAGCCCTTGAAATTGAATTAAATGATTATAACATCAACATAGATGAAGGTTTCAAAATTAAATAAGATTGGAGGCATGTTGTTCAAAAAATTAAAAATGAAGACAATATAATAACCTCAAATAATATTTAGTCCGCTCACTCACTAGTTATATTTGACTATTCATTTCAGGTTTGAGAGGTCAATAATGTTTGAGCTTACAACCTCATGATGATGATGCCAAATTGTGGATCAAAACATTGAGTAATATAAAAACATGAACACGGTTCCATATCTCTCTTGGAAAAACTCTACTGCGTAAACTAATGGAAAATCGTATCTCTCTTGGAAAAACTCTACTACGTAAAATAATGGAAAATTTAAATTTTGGACTTGATAGAGTGACTATCATGTAATATTTCATCTTCTCAAAAGATTTTGTCTCAACGTCCATCCAAAGAAAGACTGCATCCATTTTAATCATCCTTTGAAGGGGTTTAATGATCTTGGTGAAGTTAGAGACAAATAACCTTATGAATTTAATCTTATCAAAGAATGATTTCATATCCTTCTTGTTAATGGTGGTGGAATTTTCCTTATCACTTTGGCTCTTTCCAAATAAAAAAGCATATAATCCTTTTAAATGATGTTGTTGAGTATCTTCCTTTCCACCATGATCAATATTCTTTTCTTTGGATTCAAAGAGACCCCATTGTCCTACACCTATTAAATATTTCCCTCAAGTGTTGTAGGTGGTTGGAGCATTTATTTGAAAAGATTGTGGTATGTCCATGTAAACAACCATTGTTTGACTGATAAATCCTCAAAACGAAATATCCATTGTGCATTGAAAAGTTGCACTAGATTTTATCAAACCAAATGCCATTCTTTTATGTGTTTTCTATTGAATCCTCATTTGTAGCAATAACATAATTATAAATTGAGAATCAATCAAATAATGATATAATTTTTGAACCTATCATGAGCTAGGTCGAATCAAATAATTATCATTCTTATATGCTCAATTAATATTTCAAAAATATGCACGTAACCTTATCTTGCCACTCTTTTTCGCACAAGAATGAGATTCACTATCCAAGAGGAGTGGTGCGCTAGGAATATTATCTTCACATCAAGTAGAATCTTCAACTCCTTTTGTATCAGTAGTTCCAATGATGGATAGATATTTTGTAACTTTTGTTGAAAAGGGTTTATGTCAAGCTTGAGAGGCATCACGTGTTGTATAATTTTTTGTGTCATATACCTTCAAATCTTGGCATGTCCAAGTGGAGACATATATGTACCATTTGAGTAACTTGATAAATTCTCTCCTTTTAGATTCCAAACAACAAGAACCTAAATTAACTATCTTAAGATCTACTTTTCTCCCAAGGTTCACTACCTCATACTGAATTGAGGAACTATTTTTCTTAACATTGGATTCTTTCTTGAATCTATCTCATAAATCAAACAAATTCTCACGTAAAAAAATTGTTTCTTGGCATCTTATTCCACTTTACATTGAACATCCCATCCTTATAGTCATCCATCGATTTGGGGTGCTCATTGTCATTGATAATTGCATCTTTGAATGTGCCTTCATGCATTAAAAAAAAATAATCCATTGTTCCTAATAAATATATTCTAGTTTATCACATTATCTAGTACCAAATGTTTGAAAAAAAGTTCAATATAAAACTTATTAATTAAAAATTCATCCAATGTGGATAAACAAACAAGATGTGGCATTTGCTAATGCATCAAGCTCTATGTTTTCATTTTGAGGAATTAAATCTATATTAAATGCTTCAGACTTTTGAGGAATTAAATCTATATTAAATGCTTCAAACTTTTGAGGAATTAAATCTATATTAAATGTTTCAAATTGTGAAATTAGACTCTGTACCTCTTCTTGGTAACGTATTAGGTGAGGTGGATGACAATGTATCGAGTTTTTTACGTTCTTCATAATGATCTATGAATCACCAAATACCATAAGACATTTGATGCCCAAATTGACAACCTTTTTGAGGCCTTGAACTGAGGCTTTGTATTCAATGGTTTTATTGGTGCATTCAAATTAAAGTTGACAAGAAAGTAAGGTGCATTATCCTTTTAGACAAATCAACAAGAAACTGGGATCCACCCCTACTTGTGGCTTAGAACCATCAAAAATAAATACCAATACATTAGTTTTTCCAACATCATCTAAATATACTATAGTATAATGAAGAACATTAGTCTAAGTAGAGTGAAGGAGTTCAAACCGTTTATCTAATGAAGAGAGTTTATCTAATGAAGAGAGCAAAGCTAAGTAATTTTTAAAACTTGTGTCTAAAAACATAATCAATTCATTTTTACCCTTGAGTTTGATTACTATGTATTTTGTATTCCATGCATCTTTCCTTTTCAATTCAAATCTAATAAGGTATACCATCCCATGGAATCCATAAGTGTATTAAACTTAATTATTCAGCTTCTGTGACCAATCTTCACTAAAAGAAAGTCCACAAGCCTCAAGAATATCAACCATGACTATGTTAATATTCTAATGCTTATGAGGGTTAGAAGCAACTAGAATTAAAACATATCTCAATTCACGTATTACCTTTGCCTCTCTGACTTGTCTTGTTGGATGATGTGCATGGTAGACTTGGTAGGATTTGTGTTCAATTCCTGGCATATCAAGTATGGCATGACATTAGATGATGCTCTTGAATCAATTTAGAAATTTTGAACATTATGATTAAAAATATTAAAAGTGAGCATGAAAGGAGTTTGAGACTTTGACTTCTCCCATTGATAGTATCATTCACTACAAACTTCTTCTTCGCGGTGATCGGTTCATTAAATGCATTTAGCTACAATTTTATTTGTCGATCAACAATCCTTAAGTTGTCTAAGGAAATGTTCACCTTGATATTATATCATCAACAATGTTATATTCCATTTGTAAGGTTGATGAGGTCCTTGTTGAAGGTGTTGAAGGATTCACTGAAGTGGTTTTTGTCTTCTTGGTCACTATAGGAGAAGACAAAAGAGTAGTAGTTGACGCAATGTTTTACTTACTTCTAAGTGCATAATCACTTTTCAATCATTTTTATTTCATCTTCTTGCACAAGTTACTCTTTGAGTAAATCCCATAAATTCATTGTAGGTCCTTCATCTACTTCCTTTTCTACAACTTCTTCTCTTTGCCCACATTCATTGAGGATATGATATATGAAATTGATGAAATAAGGATATGTATTGTTTGAATCATTGGCTTGATGAATTCATGCAAGAGCATCTTCTCTAATAGAAACTTGGACTTGAACTTTCATTGGTCAACAAAATTTACCAAGGAAGTTGGTACCCTAAAGTAAATTGTATTTAATTTGTGAAATTTCTAGAAAATAGGGTTTGTTATTTCTTTTCTAGTTGTCATTTCGAGCATATAGTTAAAGTTGAAATTGTATTTAATTTGTGAAACTTCTAGAAAATAGGGATTGTTATTTGTTTTCCTAGTTGTCATTTCGAGCATATAGTTAGAGATTTGAGGGATAGTTAGAATTTAGTAGGATTTATCCTATCTCTAGGAATCGATTTAATCTTCTTGTTGGTTGTATAACTCCTAAGAGGTTACAAGTTTAAATCCAGAGGAGGTAGGGTATGTATACTTTCGTAAATTTTACTAGTCAAATCATTGGGCGGAGGGAGTCCCTCGTCCCACAAACAAGGGGGTCTCATACACCAATTTGGTATCTGGCTTGGCCGTGATTTTAAAAATAGATTATTATCATTATTATTGTAAATGAACCAAAGAGTGTGTAAGTGTGAAATTAGTATGTAAATGAAAGATTTATGAAAGAGTTTTCCATTGTGGAGGATAGACATGTTAATCGAAACAAAGAGTGTTCACTATGAAAGCGACGTAACAGAATTGTTGCAGAGGCAAAAGTTGAAGAAGTGAGTTTAAATATTTGAAGGAAGATATACAATCGTAATGGATTCCGAGAGAGTTAATGGAGTCCATGCTGGGAGAGAGAGAGAGAGAGAGAGAGAGAGAGAGAGAGTTAATGGCATTATGGTGTATATCTGGTAACAATTGCAGGAAATATAATTCTTGTAGCAATTATAAGATTTTGATATTTTACAGCTCGTGGGTTGTAGATACATTCCCGCAACAGGGTTCTTGGAGGGCCCCAAGTGTTAACAAGAGCTCTGTTTGCATCATGAATGCAACAAAAGTAGTCCATAGCTACTTCTTCAAGCTTTACGAGATTCAATATATATGCTTATGGTATCTATCACTTTCTTAAAAAAAAATGTCTTAAAAATATTTTTTCCTGGACTCCCTTCTTCACTTTTCTTCTTTAGATCAACAATATCATTTGACAATCTTTTCATACCTCATTGAAATGTTTCCATGCCCCACAACATCTTTGTTAGAACCTTTGTCTTTACATTTAATAGGCTTTGTTCATGTTCCATATATTCTTCTTTGTAATGGGAGGACTCTTATTTTCCTCCAAACTGGATTTCCTTTAAGACTCGCCATTTCCTTCTCCACCTTGCAATATTCTTCAAAATCCTTTGCGAACGTGTTCTTCCCTACTTTTTTTTTTATAATGAAAATAGTCATAGATATAGGTATGGTGGTGGAATAGAATTTACGAAAACATCTTGAACTAGCCTACATACACTCTTAATCTTGTTAAGAATGGTGGTCAATGTCTTATTGAAATCTTTGATTCTCTCCTTAATGTTCATCTTCATTTTGGAAAATTCTAAGAATAGGGATGAGGGAGTTCTTTCATCGCCAAGTTTAATAATAAACACAGTGTCAAAATCATTCTAACTAGTAATATAATTAAATTCTAAATTAAAATAAAACCATTCTAACTAGTAATATAACTAAAGTCTAAATTAAAATAAAACCATTCTAACTAGTAATATAACTAAAGTCTAAATTAAAATACCATGTAGAAGATTTATCTTCCTATGTATAATGCAAAATACAACACACCACATCTTCATGTTCTACATTTAATAATTAGATAACTAGTATGAATTTCTAAATATGGTCTTTGGAGAGTCCTAAATTATCCAGGTCAAACTTGGGGAGCAATTGGTTTGCATTCTTGGGCAAGGTATAGGCTTGACTAGGTATGGATAATGCACCTTGGGCTTGCTAAGTGGGTTGATTCTAATTTCTAACCATGTTTTGAATAGTTTAATTATGTAATAAACAAGTTGTACATTTGGATAGAGAATCGAAATTAGAATTAGAGTCTTCAGTGTTGTTTTCAAAAGTAAGAGTGGAATGAGAGGTATTTGATATAATGGTTCAATGATATCATCCGAGAGAGATAAAATCAACAACGTTCCTTATGTGGGACTCTTCTTTGACTTGAGTTAATAGAACTTTATGAGTCATTATATGTCTAGGAAATTCATGCACAACTAGTAAGACACATATTTGAAGAGCATAAACTCGGGTAAGATGAAGAAAAGCTTCATATTTTTACATGGGAATGGAAACATGATATCAAGTTGTGAACTATAATTAAAATCATATTGAAATTTAAAATTACATTGAATATGTATTTCATTATCAAATTATAGCTCAATATCTTGAAAATTAGGTTTTGGACTTGGTGTATGCTTAGGTGCTCACAAGTCCTATATGTTTATTGTTTTGTTGTGTGGTAAGTTGTAGTTATTCTTGTTCATAAACAATCTCCACAAATTATTTTTATTATCATCCATACATGGATGTGCCCTCTTCTAGTGCCAAAATGTATATGTGGGAAAATGTCTTGAGTCAATTACATAGCTTTACCTAGATAAAAGGCCCGTTTAAGCCTTCCTCCATTGAAATTGCAAACCTCTAGATATGAATCAACTATTGTTCATTCTCTAAGATTTATGGTTTATAGCCTATTTTACCATTGGTTTCTCATGCTTTATATGAGATGCAATTAATATGTGGATGCAAGTTGAAATTTAATCTAGTCCTATCTAATCCTATCTAGTCCTATCTAACTATCTACCCTATCCTAGTGATGAGTGTGCATTTAAAAGAACCAATTAACACGAAACAAAAGGAAAATGTAGAGAGCAATGAGAATAGTCCACTAGTCGATCATTGACACCAAACCTCAATGCACAATATGAAGATTGAGAATAACCTATTAATCATCAAGAAAGAACATGTTTCACATCAAAGTGTTAGACATAAATCAAGAAAAAACATGCAAAAGACATGAAAAATACTATAAACTAATCTCAACTTTGGTTTGCATAAAGAATACTATAAACTAATCTCAACTTTGATTGTTATAGTTTGAAACAAGTTTGTGGTCAGTAATTTACATTTTATAATTTAGATTAAATTAATAAGTTTAAGTAATTTACATTTTATAATTTGGATTAAATTAATTAGATTAATATGTTTAATGATTTTCTTGTCCACCAATAAATATACTTTATAAGGACTATTATTGAAATTTGAAGTGGACGCTTTAGTTTATTTTGAAAGATAATAGTTGATTTCATTTAGGATATGTAATTGAACAAAATGCGCTATATATTTTTATAATGCCATGATAAATTGATGTTTACTTAAAAACTTATTTTCCATACATAATGTCTCACCTTAGAAAAATGAGGAATTTGAGTTCAATTTCAACATAATATCACGGAAAATGAGGAATTTGAGTTCAATTTCAATATAATATCACGGAGTAAAAAAAAAATTCAAGTTCTATAGAAAAGTCAAAATTAATGAATTGATCAAATTTACCTTAATTTAGGTCATGGTGAGGTACGGGCCCTTATTCTAATTCATAAGTAAGCATGCATTGACTTTATTGTAAATAGTAGTAGTCATATTAATGTAGAACGGGAAATCTTCAAGGAGGGATATGCTATTGTGGTTTAATAAACTTGTAATGAAGATAATAACCATAACCAATAGAGACTTAGAAAGTACAAGTATCCTTTAAGGATTATATTATCAAATTGAAGGAGGTTGTTATTGCATCAATTTTTGGATTTGCATTCGAAAGCTATCAACATTTTAATTTATTTGAAATTTGGTTATTGAATTTGGTATTTTTAGATATAAAAGAATATGTTTTTTTGTATTGAGAAGTTTTCTATAGTTTAGGATGACAAAGATGTTGTAATGTAACATGAGTAATGATGATACATGATGGTCAAAATATTATATGTCTACTCTATATTGAAAAAACACACACGCACAAACAAAAAACAAAACAAAATAAAAATAAATAAACTATTATTAATTGGGTCTAGCTCAAGTACCTAAGAGGAGTGTTATCCTCCCTACTCAAATTCAATTCCCACAACATGTTTAACTCTAAATGAAAATATTGTTATCAAAAACTTTTCTGTAGAATTCAGTTTACCATAAATACCATCTTTACATCAGAAAAAGTTCCAAAAAAATCCATATATATATATATATATATATATATATATATATATATATATATATATATATATATATATATATATAATTTTAAAAATAAATTCTTAACCTAAATCTAACTACACAACAATGAATTGATCATCTTAACTAGTGCTAGCAAATTCAATTGAGCGACAAACTAACCTTCATTGAGTAGATTGGACGGATGTTAGGTATTAGACGGGTGTTCGGTGAAAATTAATTATTGATATAATCACTTTATTTTCTTACAATTTAACAATTTATAATCACCTTTTCTATATCTATATATATCCCCTTTCCATATAATCACCATTCACCTATTATTAAACTCTTTTATATCTAGGAAGACAATTTGGCTGTTTTTTTTTTTAAATAAATAAAAAAATGAAGAACCATTTACATTTACTCAATTATTTATGGTTTGGGCTTGATATATTCATTTATATCTCATAACAATTGCATTAGTAGCCATATCTCTCTTAATAGAAATACAATTTAATGTTGTTATGCAATCTGAAAATAGCTTTACAACATAATATTCTTAAAAATCATAAGTTAGAAGAAAATTAGAGATAAAAGGTATAACAAAACGTTGCCATCACACCATTTGCATTTCTCAATCATTAAGGTAGTAGTGTTTCATAATGCGTGTCTTGAAATTTATTCAAACGTATATGTCAATCAAAATATCGTGCAAAACTGATTAAAAATGGACACTAGCAATGCCGATGCTTCCAACTAATTCTAGTAACTAACCATGGGTCATTATGTTGTCCCACCACTATTATATTAAAATGTTTTCAACTATGCAAATTCAGTCAATTATGTTGTAAATATATGTATATCACTATACTATTTTCTTTCATAGTGGGGCATGATCAATTTAGACCAAAATAACTCTACAATCTCTTAGTACCTACCGTTGGTTCCATAAGGTTTCAATGAAAACAAGTAGAAATTAAATATATTATTTTGGAATATTCCAGTTTGTATCTACTTTTATATAATGTTTTTAATGTTTATATATACATGCAAATATATTCATATTACCATGAATTTTTTTATTCAATAAGATCAATTTTGATTTATCAAATCTTTAAAAAAATGTTAAGGTATTAGTTAGTTTATTTTATAATGGTATTTATATGCTCAAAAATATTGGAGTTGAGTTAACAATTCATGAAGATTGACATTGGTTTTTTTTTAAGTGAGATTTCATATTACATTCAAAAGTCTTCAGACATATACAAAACTTTTACCAAAGTTAGGGCCGCCATGAAAAGGAAACTAACCTTGCTTCGCAAAGTTTCAAAATCTAAATTTGTCATCTCAAAAAGTTTTCCATCTAAAAATTCAAAGTCTAAGGCCAAAATAGAACCCACTAAAACATGATAGCCTCTCATCTAAACTAGCTAGACAAAATGACAAAAAAATCATTGGTCTATATTCTATTAACCATGTTCATGACCTGGAGCATTTGAGGCGGTGTTGCTCTGATCTGACGAAGGTAAACAGATGGGAAATTAAAGGAGCACATCAACCTGCACTAGTAGAAATGCCTCCATCTGATGAGGGATTGGGAAAACATATAAGGCCATGAGTGTTGAGATGCGATGGTTCATGAGCTCCATGTGAAAGGTGAGTTCCTCCATTTCCTGACTTATTTCGAACAAAAGTCGTTATTCGATTCGCTAGTTCCTACCCATTGCTTGAAGGACCCGAACACTGATTGTACTCTAACTTCTCTAAGATGGGATTCGGAGATGAAGCTCCCCCATTGCTTCCCCCATGACCCATTGATCTTTCACTCCGATTCCCCCCTAGCAGACTTCCTATTGGTGGGTGAGGCAGAGAAATAGGTAGCGAACCATAGCCCAATGAGTGACCTTTGGTGTTGAACCATTCAATGTGGCATGCCCATTTTGTGGACGTCTCAGGTGGACACTGCACATTGTTGGAGCTCGGGTTGCCTTCCAATGAGGATCGTTGTGTTTATGCATGATGAGTATTGCTACCCTTGCTAGAATGGGCTCTATGTCGAACCATGTGGATTTCCTGAACGTAAGCCATTGTAATACAAATGCAAAAGATATATCTCCATTTGTGCCAACTTCCCAATTTAAACTCATCACCTGGCCAACTCTGATTTCGAATGCCATAAATGGTGACTCTAAATGCCCTCACGTCCTTGGATTTTTTCATAGGGAAAGGAGTAATTCCCATGATCCTATAGTACCTCCACCATCGTCGCCATCATCGGCTTGTCCACAGTCGTTTAACCACAAGTACCATGTCGTTAAGTCCAGGCTTAATAGAAATATAGTTTGTATGTCGAAGGAGGGGGACAACCTAGTTTTCGAGGCAGTTGATGACATCCGTTGCAAATTGGGCATTCCTCCAGATCGTAGTTTAATGCATGTCATGTCTTGGATAACACCCCATCTAGGGAAGGGACTTCTTTCTTTGTGATATCTATGCATTCTAGGAGAAGGGAATCCTCAGGGTTGAGAAGAGGATTGCATTCCCAATCCATTTCCTCCCAAGAGACCCCTATGTTAGCAAGATTATCATCTATCTTTTTGGTCGTTCTTCTGACATGGGAGGGGATCAAGACCATGATGGGAAAGAGGAAATATTTGAGCAGCTCGATATTGTTGAGAAGTATCCAACTTGGGGAGACCTTAATTAGTGTTGCACCATTTAGAATCCTGGATAACATAGTCACAATTATTTGTGAGTATCTCTCCACTATGATCCATAAGCACTTCCTTTGGATGGTGGTTTGAATACCCCTGATAAGGGCCCATAGTTATATTGTGTTATCGGTGTCAAAGCCCAAGTTTCCTACCATCAAATGAAGTATCTGGCCTTGAGAGTCTCTTATTGCCACTCCAAATCTTGTTGGACCTAGATTTCCTTTAGAAGAACCATCAAAGTTTAGTTTAACAAAGCCCTGGGGAGGGAAATTCCAACAACTTTATTTCTAAGGAAGTTGATCGATTAGGAAGCGGATTCGACGTAGGTGCCATATACAGGTCCCATTGATGAAAGAAAGTTGATTCATTGTGGTCGCAAGCTAGGTCCTCCTTCTTCCATTTTGTGATTCTGATCGTTTCCAAAATGCAATCCTTAATTTTGGTCCAGATGGCACCCCAATGTAGCTATTTGGATCTGAATATCCTCTGATTTCTTTCCTTCCATATTTGCCAGAGGATAAGGCCTAGTATTAGCTTCCATATTCTATTGAGGATCTAGTTTTTAAAAGTTGAGAGTCTCAAGTTGGCTAGAGTTTCAGTGATGATGTTTCTAAGACGATCTCAGGTTCGCATGACCTGGGTAGCCTGATCCCAAATTAGAGAGATATAGTGACAATTATTGAGTAAGTGATCCAGAGTTTCTTCCTATTGTTGGAAAAGAGGGAAGAGAGAGGGTCCCATGAAGCCTCGTTTTATAAGATTATCCCAAGTGAGTATGCGTCTATGTGCTACCATCCAGAGAAATGTACAGACCTTGGACTAGAGATTGAGCTTCCATATGTTATCCTTTGGCATGTTGGAAACTTTTGCCATGAGATCATATGATTCTTTGATGGAGAACGAGCCTTTTGATCGATACCCCCATCAGAGGATGTTCAATCCTTTCTTGACACAAATCTTTTGTGGGAGCACCACATCCTGCCATGACTTCATGTCAATATTGATTGGCAGGTTGAAGTCGGGTAGGGAAGATCGTTATTGCCTCCACATGGAATATGGGTGATCAGGTAACCATTAGTCCTCTACATGGCTCAAGCCTATTTCTTGTGTCTGAGTTTGAATGTCGGATAGATGATCTTGGCTGGAGAGAGGGGTTTTTTGTTTCCATGAGACTGTCCAAAACAGTTCTTGTTATCTGTTTGGATTTCTCAAAATGCATGGTCACGGATCAAGGAGTGGTTCTACCTTGTTGTGTTACAAATTAAGGATACCTTATCCTTGTTCCATCTTATCATATCCAGTTCTTCTATTGTTGGGGTGTTTTTTCTTGGCCAAATATGATCCCAAAGATTCCCTAGGTTTTTGAGCCAGTGCCACCATATTTTGGCTCCCATAACCCTGTTGAGGATCAAGGGGTCTCTCATCCCTAGACCACCTGAAATATTTTGTCTACATAAAGTTTCCCAACTTAAAAGAGACCATTTATGACCCTACTTGGTGCCTTGCCAAAGGAAATTTATTTTCATGTTTCTTATGGAATTTGGGATGAATTTAGGTTCCGCTAGAGAAACAATATACAGAGGAATGTCTTGGAGAACAAATTTGCAAAAAAATAGATGACCAGTTAAGTTGAGGGATCGAAAGGTCCAAGAGTTGAGTCTTTTTTCCATGGAAACTAACAGTCCCTCCCAAGAATTGTTCCTGAGAGCATTGTCAATGAGCGGGATTATCATGTACTTGGAAGGAAGTGAGATTTGAGTGAAATGAAGGATTATGATGATATTTCCTTGGATGGATTGGGGGGTATTAAAGAAAAAAATATGGGATTTATTCGTATTGACAGAAATCCCAGAGGCAACACTAAAGTCATTTAGGATTTAGAGAATATGCTTGGCTTCTAGAACATTAGGGGATCCCATCATTAAGGTATCGTCCAAAAATTGGTTATGAGAGATAGGGGGTTGCAGGCCATGGAGGGGAAGTCCTTTTAAATATCCTTCGTAAATTGCCATTTTGATATAGAGGCCCAAGCCTTCAACCATTATGACAAAGATTAAGGGGGAGAGAGGATCCCCTTGATGTATGTCACTCATGGGAGAGAAGGGAAAAGAGGGGATGTCGTTGACTAGGATAGAGAAAAAGGTCGATGAAGTGAGATTCATAATCCATTGAACCCAATTAGTGTTAAAACCAAAATCCAAGACAATAGAACAAATATATTTCCAATGTAATGTATCAAAATCTTTTGAAAGATCCAATTTGATAATCATACCAGAATTATTTAGGCAGTGAATTACCTCATGCGCTAGGATGACGTTGTCCATAATTTGGCATCCTTCCACATATCTGGATTTCTCCTTTGAAATGATAAAAGGAAGGATAGGTTTCATTCTTAGGGAAATTACCTTAGTTAAGATCTTGTAGATAACATTACATACCAGAATTGCTTGGGATGTGTGCCTCGCTCCTCCTTCGAAATTAGGGTGAGAAAAATAGCATTGAGTTCTGAAAGCACTTGACTTGAGCACCTGGAATCTTCAATGAGATTCCACACCTCTTCTCTAACTATATGCCATTAGTGGTGAAAAAATATGTATTGAAACCATCCAATCCCAACAATTTCCCATATGGAATTTCCTTTATGGTTGTGTCCACCTCTCACAGGTTAACTGGTCCAGTAAGGGTCGTGTTCTATTCCTTTGCGATAATAGTTGGTATGTGACTGGTGATTTTCCTTATGTCGTTTGATCTGTCGTAACAAGGCTCTGTTAAGAGGTCCTTGTAGTAGTCAACCGGTTCCTTTTCTATTGCTCAATGAGTCAATATGGGTTGACCCTGAAAGTCCTCAAGGCTAGAGATATGGTTTATGTGTCTGTGTTGTATCATATATCAATGAAAAAACTTGGTGTTATTTTCCCCCTCTTTAAGCCATTGTATCGACTTTTGGTGCCATAACATTTCTTGATGAACATATTGTTCATTCAACTTTTGTTTGATTTGGGTCTCCTCTTCTTTTAGTTGCTCATTTGCCCTGTGAATAATAATTTCCTATTGAATTTTTTGCATCTGCTACTCGAGGTTTTTATTTTCTTGGAATATATTTCCAAAGGTAGTTTTATTCCAATCCTTCAGGTGTTGTTTGAAGTTTTTGAGTTTTTGTTGAAATTTGTACATCAAAGTACCCTGAGATATCACTGCATTGGCCTACCATTGTCCCACATTCTCCTGGAACTCCTCATTTGTGAGCCATAATTTATCAAAGTGAAAAGGTATACGCTTTGGAGTATTGATGACATCAACCCATAGTTGGATGGGCCAATGGTTTGATCCCACTAGTGGTAGAATTCTCGCTTCCATGGCTAAACCATCCATCATCATTTCTTCATAAACAAGAAAGTGGTCTAGGAGATAGGCAATTTGTTGGGAGCCTAATCACCTATTAGTCCAAGTGAATACAACATTAGTATTTTCCAAATCTATCAAGTGCAGAGTGTGGATTAAAGAGGTGAAGTTGGCGCTTTTAGCATATAGTCTGTGGATACCTCCTCTTTTCTCATCCAAGGATAATATCATATTGAATTCTCCCCCTATTATCCATCATTGTCCCCGAGTAATGTCTCCCAGACCTTCAATATTCCTTATAAATGTATCTTTCTTTCATGGAGATGGGGGACCATATACATTTGTTATTGTACCCATATTATTAGAGCCCAAGACTCTATATCTAGCTGAGATTGACCAAGGAGTGGAGAAGAAGTTTTCTAAAGTAACATGTTTTGGATTCCAAAGAATGACCAGGCCTCCGATTGTCCCTCTTTAATCTATGAATACTGATAGGATATTTCTCCAACATCTGGATAAATACAGTTGTGCCTCATAACCAACAAATTTTGTCTCCTAGAGGAGGAGAATGTTTGGATTCTCTACTATTATACGATTTCGAAGAAGTCATTGCTTACTTCTTCCATTTAGTCCCTTGATGTTCCATGAGATTATCTTCATGAGGATGAGGGTGGGAATATTTCTATGATCTTATTAATATGTCCAAAGTTCACTACATAGCTAACTACATATTGGATCAGTTGCTGAGTATATTTCTTGCCTCATCATTTTTCTTCCATTGCCTACTTTCAAGAATCTTTGAGGGGATCCTTTTGGATGCCTAGTCTTGCACCAGATCTGACTGTGGCCCCAGTAGATGACTTCATGTAAACCTTATGTATTTTACTTAATTGATCCGACGATATAGAAAACAATGCTTCTTTATGATATGCTTCCTATAAACTGATGAAATCTACTTCAGCTAGCTCGTGTTCATTTATTTCAATATCAATTTCTCCCTCCTCCTCGCCAATTTGTGCCTCACTAGTGAGGGATTCACCTGGGATAGGAATTATTTTCTCCAAGACTGGTTTCAAGGTAGTTGTGTCCTGACCCTTTGGTTTCCACAAGGCGCTAATCCATTTATCCAAGTCTATCTTTGAAGGCCAAAGTCCCAAAAACTTACCTATAAGTGCATGCTCCTACATGTATTGAGTTCGCGTGCCTACCCTTGTTGTACTTACTACCAATCGTGGAGATATTGGTGCTTGCAGAAAGCATTTTACTGGAACCCAGAACCGAGCCACCTTTGGATGTGTCGAGTCTGGTTTTGTTTCCATGGCTTTGGGTTTGTCTTGGATTGGGGAACAAAGATATTCTCTGCATTCATGTGGCGCTTCAAAGGGAAACCGCTTGCATGTCGCTTCTCTAGATTCATTCATTGTTGCTTCACAATAGTAGGGGGTTCTCACCCCCTCACCTGTCATATCCATCGAGGCCTTCATATTTGAGCTTTGTTTTTATGGATCGATCAACTTCAAGGGGGGGGGTGCCAAACTATAAAATTGATCGGTTGCAACGCATTCACTCTTAGGGTTTTCGCTCTTCAGATTTGAATGAAACTCTATTGTATCATCCAAGGAAGATTGACATTGTTATAAATATTTTGAAATTGATATCTAATGTGGGTATATGAAGGACATTATAAAAGAAAGAGATTTTCATTGGGCCACCTTCTTAGTATCACAAAGATAACAAATTATTTCACCATGGGGCATTTTACAAATTTCTCAATGTCCTCTTTCACTTTAGAGCTTGTGAGAGTTCATTCTTATTTTAGCAATATTGATTTTCTTCTTTAAGATAACTAAAATATAAATATAATTTTGATCTTCTAGTTAGGGTTAATGATCTCTTTATAGTATCTTAATTTTCTCTTTTCCTCTATTTCTTTATCCATCACAACTTTTCCTTAAATTTAGATGTGATTTTTCTTTTAATGGTATCAATATTTTGCAAAGTGACATCCTTCTCTATTCTCCAATGATTTATCCGACTCAACATATTTATTTCATTCCATTTTAAGTTGTATGTGGCTTTGGTTGAATTTGAAGAAATATTAGGAAGCCTTTTGTCTTTCATGTTAGTTTTATTATGCTTGTACACTAGGTATATAGTCACAACCATACTCTCAATGGGGTAAGGACCAACTTATATGAGGGCGATAGGATAGGGGATATTGCTTTTAATTTTAAGATTATAAATTATTTATGGAATTGCTCAATATTCCTCCATAGGAGATTCGTTTTATAGTTCTACAAATGTCAATGTAAATATAGTCCCTTTCTTTGACCAACATGCCAACAATTTTTGTTGTTAAATTTCTCATGTTAAATGGATTTGTTTTTGGAAAATAGAAACATTTTTTTAAAATATTAAAATATTAAAATTGATTTTCCAATTCGTCCAAGAAAAATGATGTCGATTATTAATTTAAAAAATCATAAAATTTGTTGCAAAATTTATATTAATCAAAATTTATAGTTTTAATCACCAACAATTAAAATGACTAAAATTATATCAGATTTATCATTTTGAAAAAATACCTTATTAAAAAACAAAAAGAATCTTATAAAATATATTTTTTAAAACTCCAATTCAACCCACATATATTGCATTGATTCAATTACAAGAAATCAAAAAATCATTGATGATAAAAAGAAAAAAATTACACAACATAATAATGAATTATATAGAAGTGAATAATGACACCATCACATTAACAATATTTTAATTTACTCAAAGCCACATATTATCAATCAGAATCCAAAGAAACAACCYACATTGTTATAATCAATGTGCTAGATTAAAGTGATTAAAATTGTAATTTAACCACTTAACTTTGTACTTGGAATTATAATTCTTCAAATTTTAGAATATTGAGAATTGTCATTTTAAAATATAAAAACTTTTGGGAATTATAATTACTTCATTGAAAATTATAATTATGGAATCTTGAAAAAATCGAAAATTTCAAGGAGAGTTCTATTTATTTGGTGGAGTGAGTGAATATTTAAAATGGATAAAACATAAATAGAGAATACATCATTTTTTTATTAGGGAAAGGTAGTCTTTTGTTACTTAGTAAAGTAAGTAAATGCAATTTTTTTTTTTTTGGTAATGGTACTTTTATTTGCAAAAAGTTATACATTATCAAATAGTAATTATCAAATAGTAAGTGAGTTTTAAGAATAGACTTTTTATAATAAAAAAAAGGAAATTGTTTGAATGCATTGATTTCATTGATAATATAGTTCATTGAATTTAACATTCAAAGAATATATGTTGTGTGTGAAATGTGTCTAAGAGAAATCAAATAATTGCCATGATTTTAGCAATGATGTAAAGAAAAAAATAAGGTGTATTGGTTTTAGTAATGATACCGTGAAAAATGACTGAGGGCATTGATTTAAGAAACAATATAGAGAAAATTGATTTAAGAATAATATAATACACTTCTTTAATTTCCAAGATGGATAGTGCATTTTCATGTTCAACTTTAAGACTCCATTCGAGTTAATAAAAAATATATGATAAGAAATGATACTCATATCTCTAAATGTGTATTAAGAAAAATGGCGATTCCAATTCCTATATTTTTTTTTTTTTACAGTTTGTTGTATGTATACAAATAACCATACATTTATTTGATACATGAATATAATTTATAATCATTATACAACATTAAGCATCATTATGTTTTTTCTCAATGATGGAAAAATTATATATCGAGTGATTCAACGACAAGAAATCAATAAAGCATTGATGATAAAAAAAAACACAAAACATCACAATGAACTATATAAAAGTGAATAATTATACCATTATATTAAATATATTTTAATTTACTCGAACCACATCTTAATAATCATAATCCAAACAAGTAAGCTATGTTGGTGTAATTTAGTATAGGGTAAAATCATGAACTTCAGTGTCTGTTTTCCTTGTTTTTTGAGAAAATAAAATATATTTTCAGACGTTTTACAACTTCTGGTAAAAAAAGTGTTTTTTTATTTATTCAGAATTTCACTTTACAGTAAAAACAAAACTTGTCATGAATTTTGTTAGCTTTCTATTGATTATTTTTTGAAATTGTTTTATTGACATTTGATATGTCATTTTAGTGATTGTTTGACAATATGTTCCTTAAAAATGAAGGCACTAATAATGAGTTATGTTTGTTGACACCAATTTACTCATTATTAAACTTTTGATTATAAAAAACGAAATATGTTGCAACAATTGAAACAATCTCTATTAAAGTATGACTATAGTTTTAAAGACAACAAATGAATATTATAATTACTACAATGTTTTGAATTTTACCAATCCGAAAACATTGTAGATTTTAAACACATTTAGATTGACACCATTTATATGTCTTTCTTTTTATATAAAATTAAAATCTAAAAGTACCCTTTTGAAGAGGACAATGAAAGGTTCCATAATATAAATTTTCCATAATTTTTTACCGTGTAGTATTGTTGTTGGAGTTACTTCACACACACCTAGGATTTATTTTTCCTAAGGTCCTAAGGTTTTTCGTATGTTTATTAGTCACTATTCAATCTCCTAAATTTTAGGGGAGAATATTCCACCTGGAGATTATTCTCTTTAGTTGACACTTCAGTTTGACTAGTTGAGTTGAGTCTAGATGTTGCATTGGTTTTGTCACCATGCAACATTGTGATCATCACAATGCTAATGCGCATTAGCCTTGGTTTCATCACCAGACTGATGCATTACCCTTGATTCCTTGATCTACTCCTCACTACACTTTGTTTCAGTCAGTTAACTGAAGACTGGTTGACTAGTTAACTCAGCTAGGTGGCAGTTCACTCCCGTATTTGCCAGAGAGACTAGACTAGGTGGAAGTTCACTCATGTAACTGTTTGTGTGTGTCCAGATCACTCTAGACCACCACTATGGCGCATTGGTTCTCCTCCAGTGTGCATTGATTGAGTTATACATAGTAGATCGTGTGTAAATGATTCATTATTCATTACGGTTAATGGGAATTCTTCCATTCTTTCTCTCTTGCTTCTTCTTTCTCAACGTCTCTCTGCAAATGTGTGTGGTATTTTCTAGCTAGATCTATTCTATGCAGGTTCAACATATTTAAAATTGTAGATATTGATTTTTCATTTTACTGAATCATTATGTCATCTAAAAATAATATGCAGACATTTTTTTATAAAATTAACTAAAATTACTAAAAAATAATTAAATTGAATACAAAATATATCAAAAGAAAGTAGATTCAAATTTAAACTAGTTTTGAAACCAGACTCACGATATTCAAGGAGTCTACTCCTCCCCAAGTTGGAGTAAGCTTAAGTGAACACATACTTTTCTGAAAAAGTGTCATAGTTACAGGTTTTTCGTTGAACTATTAGTTCGATCGAAAGTTAGTTTTAATGGAAAATTGTTCTTAGATTTAAAATTTATGTTATATTTTTCATCGATGCCATTAGATTTAACTTTCGGCTGAAAAATTCAATGGTTTGGCCGAAAACATGCCATTAACAATTTTTGCGACCCAATTCTCACAAAAGTGTTACCTAGATTCGTGATTTTACCCTATACTAAGTTAAAGTAACTAAAATTGTAAACTAGCAAGTTAACCTTGCATTGGGAATTGTAATTCTTCACATTTTAACATACTCAGAATTGTAATTATAAAATAGAGACATCTTGGAAAATATGATTACTCCATTGAAAATTGTAATTATGGAACCCTGAAAGAATTGGAAATTTCAATGAGAGTTATATTGCTTTGGTGGGGTGAGTCATATAATTGAATGGATAAAAAATAAAGAAATAAGCTATATTTTTTTACTAGGGAAATATAGTCTTCCATTAAGTAAGATTTGCATTCATTTATTAAGAAAATAACATATTTACTTGAAGTGTTATTTTTTGGTAATGGTGCTTCTATCTGTAAGAGTTTATAGATTAGCAAATAGCTACTGAGCTTTAAGAATGGACATTTTATAAAAAGAAGAAGAGGAAATTGTTCCAACACATTGATTTCAGTGTCAATATAATCCATTGATTTAGCATTGATAAATGTTATGTGTGAAATATTCCTAAGATCAATCAAGTAGTTGTATGGATTTCAACAATCACATAAAACAAATATAGTGCACATTCATTTCAATGATGCATTGATTTTAGTAACGATATGGTGTGAAATGATTCAGTGCATTAATTTTATAAATGATACAGAGAAAATCGATCCAATGCATTTATTTCAACACCAAGATAGTGAAAATTATCACATAGAAGGACTTTCACAATAACAAAGTGCAAAAAAATTTCAAAATACATATTATAATTTTGTCATAGTGGTTTTCAATTATAAGTTGAAGTATACTGCTTTGTTTGCTTGGGTGTGATTTCTCTGTTAGTATGTGCACATTAAAACCATTATATTCATCATGTTTTATTTTTGTTTTTTAAATCAAGCTGAAGATATTTTTATATATAAAGGAGGTTGCGCCATAAAAAACAACAATCATAATGTTGACAAAATTTGGCTCAAATCTGTTTGAGTCCTTGACTACTATCCTACTGTCAAAAACATTGAAGTCCTTCTTATACATTTGTGCAGTCAAGCTTCCATATACTCTAATATATTTCCCAAGCACAAAAATACATTTGAAATACATAATTTATATGATCGATTCATTGTGAAGTGTCTCCAGAAGTTCAATTTGGCTAGGATCATTGTCTTTGATTTCCATTGGTTCCACTTCTCATCCTCCTTGTGCCTCTTAAAATTTTTATGTATGGGAGACTATTGTATATTGATTGTCCAAGTCTGAATTGGAATGTTGTGACATCACCATGGCTCCTAATTGTTTATGCTCTTATTGCAAAGTTTCCATGCGCTGAAGGAGTGGAACCACAGTTTTCTCAAGAGCACTAGTGCTCTGTCTTTCCAACTCTAAAGTTTCAATATACTATGGAGTTTAGTTATAATTTGTTTGATTCCACTTACCTTGCTTAAAACCTGACTGTAATTCACCTTGTTAACCTCAATCGTTTCTTCATTTTTACGCAGAATGTGCTTGATGTCACTTCAAGAGGGGTCCATAATGAGGAGATGAGGATTCCCTGATTTTTCATATATGCTCTAACAATTATTCTAGAATTTGAGGCCCCAATGGAGGTAGGTAAAATGCCACCACTTTCTAGAAAGGAACCTAGATGGAGTCTTGATTGATGTAACAATTTCAAAGCTATCAAAACTTTGGCACAAATGTATTCCAGGGTCAATTAAATCACCCTTACCCGATCCTAAAGGGTACTTTGTTCTAAGGTTGAAGAAGACACCTTGAGGGATGATGGGATTGGTTTTAAAAACAAACAACATAATAGAACAAATACTTAGATCAATGGATGAACCCCTGATGGCACAAGAGAAGGTCCAAAATTCATAAACCCTGAGGAGCTTAATACTGTCCAACTGCTAGTGGTTCAGATGCAGACGACTATGGGAGAAACCAATTAACTCTAAGAACAAAAAATTGGTGATAAAGAGATGCCCAAAACTTATATGTGCACTGAAAAATATGGTAAATTGTTCTCCAAATAAAATACCCAGCCATTTCCCAATGAAAAGGAAAACGTTGGATGGTAAGATTATAGGAAGGATTTCAGTGGCCCCAAACCCCAACACAAACACGATACTTTCCCTAATATTAATCACTACACACCTAAACAAAAGACCTTTAACTTTTAAAATATAATGAGAATGAAAATTGTAATGCTCGGGAGAAAGAAAAAGGAACTTGGGGTCCTAGAAGTCGTCGAAGAACATATAGGAATCCAACGTAGGAGGGTTTGCAAATTGTTTCTTTCCAAAGCTCCTACTACAATGATTTCCCTCATGAGTAATGAAAATTGACAAACCCATCTCATCCATGCCTGGAAAAACTAACACGCATGCACAGGAGGGAATGCCCTGATCAATTCTTTTTCCTTTGAAATGTGGGAATACTGGCTCATTTAAGCCAAAAATATGTTTTCCTTTCATTCTAATGAGATCTCAATTCATGATGTATTAAGGTATGGTGAGAAGAATTTTGCTTCTATTGCCAGTGATTTCCCCTTTTCTTAGGTCAGACCCTTCTTTTTCCCTTTTCTCTTCTTCTAAGTTTAGATCTCTTTTAATGTGATATAATGAGTAATCATCAAAGTTTTTTAGGAGGGCGAGGGACCTTGACATCACGCTAGAATAGATATTTCCTCCCACAATATTCCTTTTGACAATCACCCTGATTATCATCATGGAGTCTCGACAATTGTCAACCTTTGAATCCCCATCGATTGACCCAATCTTATGCCTTCAAAAAGAGCATAATCCATTGCCTCATTATTTTTCATTAATCCTAGACCCCAAGCATAACTAGTTAGGATTTTTCCTTCGAGATTACAAATTATATGACCTGCACCTCTCGCCCCTGGGTTACTTCATGAAGCACCATCAAAGAGAAGAGTGTTGGCTTTTTGGTGTGTTAGCCAGTCCTTGAAGGCTTCAATATTTGAGATTCTTAAGGCCCATTTTGGTGAAACTCTTGTGGATTTAGTGACACTAGATGGATTGCTTGTCACTTTGAAGAAATTCAACCAATTTTCTTCATGGGAATCCAAATTTTGGAACTTCCATAGAACATGTATCTTGATATAGTCTGAAAGAAGGGCACATGATCTCATCATGACTTGTCTTGGACTTTTGACCTCACCATTGAAGATATGATTGTTGTGCACTATCCAAATGCTCCAACAAATGTATTTAGGAAGGGCATCCCAAAATTGTTTGAGGATGGGTTTGTTCCTAAAGCTTCCTTAATAATGAGTCCCTCATCAATTAAAAAATTTAGAATAAGATTATGGCTAGGATAACCTTTGGATAAGAGGGACCAAAACTTGCCTCTAGACTGTTTCACAAATAGACAATCTATAAGGAAATGTTGTATTCTTTCTTCATTGTTTTGGCATAAAACACAACACGTGGTTCCACTTATTCCCCTTTTTCCCATATTCTTGGAGGTGAGAATTTTATTATGTGCTAAAAGACAACAAAAGAAGTTTATTTTTGGCATGCCATCAGAGTGCCAAATTGATTTCCACATGATGGAGTGTGGTTGATGATGGGAAGCCTCAACTAGAAACTTGTATCCCTTGTTGACTGAATACAACTAATTTACCCATCCTCGAGAGTCACTAATTTTCATATCACGAGGAGCACATCCTTGCAAAGAATAGAGGAGAGTGTTAAAAATAGAAGAAACATGCCCTGGAGGGGAGATGGGATTCTGGTAGTTCCAAAGGCTGTTGATAGTCCATGAAGATAGATCGTAGAGGGTTAGGAGGACATGCTCTTCCAACCAAGCACATAGAGGACGAAGAGTCTCGACCCGAGAGTGGTGATTTTTTCCATAATTTGGTCATCCAAAGGGTTTATTCTTCACCCATTTCCTAGAATCCAATTTAATTTTTCACAAATGAGTGTCTTGGCTATAAGGAGAAGCTTGAATTTGGGCGATCCAATATCGAATTTTGGCTTAAATTCAATACATCTTAGTCTAGTTTTTGTAAGATATTTCTTCTAGATATCTTTCTTTCACCATGTCATCTTCCCTGTGATCAATATCCACAGTAATTTATCATCCATTGCAATGTTTATGAGTTATGGTTCCCTAATCCCCAAACATCCATGGATCTTGACACTTGTGACTTGATTCCAATTAACAAGATTGAATTTCTTGTGATTTGATTTCCCTCCTTGCCATAAGAATGACCTTATCTTCTTTGAGAATTGATTTGTGATGCATTTAGGAGCCAAGAGTGTTGACCATTGGTAGATGGGAAGGGCCGAGATAACTGCTTTAATTAGAATGATCCTCGTTGTTGGGTTTAACTATTCTGAACCCCAATGAGATGGTTTCTTGTTCACTTTCTTAATGATTTGTTTCCAAACATGTGTATAGGATGATTTGAGGGAAATTGGAACCCCAAAACATCTAAAAGAAGTCTAGTTTTCAGCAAGAGAAAACTGGAAAACATGTGTTATTTCTCACATGACCTGAGGTGAGGTGTTGCATCCAAAAACTTGTCATATCCTGTTGTTAACATCTCCTTCGGATGCATCAAGGAAGGAGTGAAAGGTTATTTTAAATCCTGAGGTAATGATTATAGAGGCACCGCCCAAAAATAAGTGTCACCAACGAATTGCTAATGATTCATATTCTTAACTCCTTGGTCAATTTTCAAACCAGGCATATTTCTTTCGTGTTCAATCTTTCTGCTGAGTGCTTCAGCCATAATGATGAAGAGAGAGGGAGAGAGAAGGCATCCTTGACAAAGTCCTTTGCTAGCTTCAAAGAAATTAGTTGTTCTTCCATTCACCAAAGAGGCTATCCAAGGGTTGCTAATGCATGTCACTATCCATTTTATAAAAATTTTGTTGAAACCAAACCACTTCATTACCTGATAAAGGAAATCATATCTGACACTTTCAAATGCATTAGCCATGTCTAGTTTTACAACCATACCTTTACCTTTGGCCCAGACACTTGAGTGAATCGATTCATGGACAAGCACTATGTTATACACAATTTTTCTATATTCATGCATAAAACCTCCTTGGTTAGGGGAGATTTAGTCTTAGGGAGAATTTTATTTAGACGAGAGGAAATGATTTTAGTGAGTATTTTGTATGAGGAGTTACACACGGATATAGGTCCAAATCTAGAGAAAGAGGCGGGATTAGTTTATTTGGGAATCAAATCTAGGAAGGAGGAATTCGTATTTCCTCCAAGTCTTAGGGAATGATGGGAATACCAGAGAATCCTCTTTAGATAATAATTGATTAGGTCCCAAAATAAGTGGAAGAAAGAGATAGAGAAGCCATATGGACATGGGGCCTTGTCTAGCTCTAGACTCCAAATGCCTGCAAAAACTTCTGCTTCAGATATAGGCCGAATAAGGTCCATATTTTCCTCATTTGTAACTGTTGTAGGAATGTGGTTGAGCATATTGCTTATATTTCATTGGTCTACTTCCTCTCTTTGATTATATAATTTAGCAAAGTGATTCCTAGTAGTAGATTTGATAGCTTCGAAATGTATTAATAGTCCCATATTCCAAAGTGATTTTCATCACATTGTTTTTGGATTGCCTATACTTTGCTTGTGTTGGAGAAATTTCTATTTTCGACACACTAGTTCAGTGGGAGTTAACTGACTAGTTCTATTTTAGAATTTCTAATTTTAGACCATCACTATTATGCATGCATTCCTAAGATAGGATGTCATTTCCTATATGAGTGAATATCACTCACTCATTGAATAGATCATAATATACATTGATTCTCATTCTTCATATTGTATCTCTCTTCCTTTTCTTGATAAGATTTATTGTGTATGCTTTAGCTAGGTCTCATGTGTAGGTTTCCATGAAACACTGACATGGTATCAGATCCGAGCTTCTTGGAGAAACCCAGACAAGCCAGAGAAGCGAGAAAGAGGATTTAATTATTGATTAACCCTAGTTTATGCCATCTTCACAACCTATCCCTATCTAAATGTGTGACAATTGGAATCGATGTAGTCTATCCATTGCTAGGGTGCGACGGTCGCACTCAAACTTAAGAAATGTTTTTTTTAGGAATCGTTGTAGCCTATGCACAGTCAAGGTGCGACATCATTGCACTATATTCTTCACTCGGGGTGCGACATTTGGTTTTCCTTCAATCAATGCACCCTATCTATTTCTAGGGTGCTACGATTCAACATAGTTGGACTGTATCCTTCTCTATGGTGCAACGATTCAGTCTACCCTCCAGAAAATTGGTTTGCTGCAATAAAATAGCCATATCTTGACATCCACGATCTGGGTCGAGCTGAAATTTTGACTAGAGACGTATAACATAAGGATGCTCATTCTCACCAAAAATATCCAAAACCCATATCATATTTTAGGATATATAGTTGTTTTATCATATCTATAGTTGTCATAAAACCGTCTGTCATATCTCAAAATCCACGATTTGGGTTTTTAGGATCTTTTCAGAATCAATAGCAGAGATGGAGACAATGCAACTTCTTCAATCAATTATTGTGATAATACTCATACCATACAACTATTTTTAATAGAATCCGAAGGCCGCATTCCAACTCAAAATAAAATGAATGTATAATTTGACGATGGTGATAGAAACATAACCTACATGAGTGCTTGAGAAGACCAGATGGACAAACTGTAAGGATGATGCCACAGGACTACTTATTGATTTAATATCCATTCATTTATGGTTTCATGTTTTCCCATGCAAGACTCCAAAAGAGATCTAGACCACCTTGGAAGGACTCTTTGGAAAGCATGATGATATGCGAGGTCATATGCTTGAGGTAGAGTTGAATACCTTAGACCCTAAAAGTTTTGATAATATACTAGATTTCTTTACTAAATTTAAATCTTTGATATTGAGCTTGGGTGAATCTGGTATTGACAAGTTTACATAAGAGAAACAACTTACTCTAACAATATTGGCCAAGCTAGGACCAAAATACGCTATATATGTCTCCAAATTCCATTATGGCAGATGTCTTTTGGGAGCAAATTGGAAAATGCCTATGATGGCTTAGTTCATTGAGTCTCTCACACAAGAGCAGACAAAACTCATACAGATAGGCCTCATGAAAGATCCCAAAGCACATGCACTCACCATGCATCATGGAAAATGTTCATCCAATAAAAAATCGAAGTAGAAACAAAAGGAGCTATTACATTTAGAGTCAAAGAAGGAGGGATATTCCAAACCCTTCAAGGATTCTTTAGGTTCCAAATATTCTTCAAACTCTAAAGGGAAGAAGAAGAAGGGAAATAAGTGCACATATTCAAATAAACTGAATCATGAAGAATCCACATGCATGAAGAAGAAAATCGATCTTATGACACAGGTACTTCAAAAGAATAACCTTGGAGACTTCATTCTTGAAGGATCCAAGAAGAAGAAGGAAGAAAAACATGCATGTAAGAAAGGTAATCATCATGCTCTGGTTGCAATTAATTCCTCATCTGATTCATGGATTATAGATTCTGACGCATCACATCATATGGAAGCTAAAGAGGAATCTTTTTCTTCTTTGAGTTCATGCTCTGGATCTCCTATTCTCATGGGGGATGATAGTCCAATAGTAGTTGCAGGAGAGGGAAGAGTGGAACTCCCTAATGGAAGTTTTGATAATGTTTTACATGTTCCAAATATTTCTACAAATATTCTCTCAGTTTATCAGATCACTCAAACAGGTAAAAGGGTTGAATTTACATCAGATTCAGTTACTGTACTTGACATGCATGACAATTCCATTATTGTAGTTGGTGAGGTAGATCACAAATTGCAGTTGTATAAGTTCACTAAGTTTACTGACTATGACTCCTCTTTGCTACTTACACATGATAATGATAGTAGTAGAGTATGGCATGAGATATTTGGTCATTTAAACTTCAGGTACATGCAGTGACTTTCCAAGACAGGAATGGTCAAAGGCTTGATAGAAATTCACTTTTCTGAAGGGGTTTGTGAAGGATGCATTCTTGGCAAGCATCCTAAAGAGAAGTTTGAAAAGGGGAATGCAAGGAGAGCCTCCTCTTCCTTGGAGATTTTTCACAGTGATATCATGGGTCCATTTCCACATCCGTCTATCAACAAAGCAAGGTATGTTCTTACATTTATTGATGATTACTCATGCTATAATTGGGTTTATTTTCTCAGACAAAAGTCTGAAGTTTTTGAGCATCTCAAAGACTTCAAAGCTCTAGTAGAGACACAAAGTGGGAATAAAATCAAGATACTTCATACATAAAATGGGGGGGAGCATGTCAACAAAGATGTTCAGAATCTTTGTCGTGAAGCTGGTATCCAGTTGCAACACATAGTTCCATACACTCCACAACAGAATGGAGTTGTTGAAAGGAAAAACATGTCTCTCAAGGAGATGACCAGTTACATGTTGCATGCAATATCACTTCCTTCCAAGCTTTGGGCTGAGGCACTTAATTGTGCTGCTTACAAATAGAACAAAGCACCTCATAGATATATTGAGGATAAGACACCTTTTGAGGCTTGGACAGGTGATAAACCAGATGTCACACACTTCCACATATTTGGATCTAGAGCATGGGCCCATATTCCTTCTGAAAAGAGGAAAGCCTTAGATCCATAGAGCACACCTTGCATCTTTGTGGGATATTTAGATGATGTGAAGGGGTACAAATTGATTCATGCCTCTACAGACCGGCTCATCATTGAGCGCAGTGTTCAATTTGAGGAGATTCCTTTGCATGCACCTCCAATGCAACATGTAGAGACTCTTGTGCTTCCATCAGTTCCAGAAACCAGAGATGATAATTCCACACACTCAGATGCTACATATTCAGACACAGATTTATATGATTATGTACATGCATATGAGCAGGTATTACATCCAAATGAGGACCCAACATCAGAGCTTCAACAAATGCCCAAGTGGGCACAGTCCACAATTCATGAAACAGACAACCTTTCAGGGGATCCATTGGATTCGAGGAGGACTCGATCTCAGCATGTGGATCCTACTCATGTACTTTCAACTTCTGAATCAGCGATGCCCATGCATTTCTATATGGTTCAATCTTCTAATCCACATACCTACAATGAAGTTGTTTGAAATCCACTATGGGAAGCAACCATGCAGGAGGAGCATGAATCTCTCCTAGAGAATCATACTTGGGATCTGGTTCCACTTCCACCAGGGAGGAAACTTGTCATATGAAAATGGGTCTATAGGACCAAGAGAGCAACAAATGGTCAGGTGAGAAGGTACAAGGCTAGATTAGTTGAAAAAGGATTTCATCAAATTCATGGGATATATTATGATGAGAAATTTGCTCCTGTATAAAATATGGACTCCATTCGCTTGGTTGTAGCCATTGCAGAAACCAAAGGATGGGAAGTTAACCAGATGGATGTGAAGAATTATTTTATTCATGGTGAGCTTTCAGAGGAGATCTACATGGAGCAGTCACAGGAGTTCATTCAGAACTCATCTTTAGTATGCAGACTGAAGAAGTCTCTCTATGTCCTCAACCAGGCACCGAGAGCATGGTATGCAAATATGGATTCTTACTTGATTTCACATGATTTTGTTAGATGTAAATATGATTCCAATGTTTACTTGTTGAGGACTACTAACTCTGTGATGATTTTAGTACTCTATGTTGATGATCTTTTGATCACTAGTAGATTTGTTTCAACCATTTCTTTAGTCAAAGATATTTTGCATGACGGGTTCTCTATTGCGAACATGGGTCCACTACACTTATTTCTTGGTCTTGAGATTAGTCAGGATGCTTCCGACATCAAACTTTCTCATGCTAAGTATGTCAGGGATATTCTGGATAGATTCCACATGATATACTGTAAGTTTTCACTTACACCCTTCTTATCTGGGATCAGACTTGAGGATGGCAGGGATACACCATTAGTGGGGACAACACTTTGTATCGATGGTTTGTGGGGAGTCTTCTATATCTCACCCAGACCTATCTAGATATCTCATATGTGGTAGGAGTAGTTTCCAGATACATGCAAGAACCCCATGATCTGCACTGGAAAGCTTCCAAGCGCATCCTCAGATATGTTCAGGGCACCATGAGTTATGGAATTCACTATGTAGTTGGTTTTGCATTAGATATCATAGGCTTCATAGATTCAAATTGGGCTAGTGATAGCACAGATCACACGTCCACGTCCAGGTACACTCTCAGTTTGGGATCAGGCCCAATTTGTTGTTCAAGTAAGAAGCAATCAATCATTTCTTTATCTTCCACAGAGGTGGAGTACAAAGGAGTAGTCAACTGTGTCATTCAAAAACTTTGGCTTCAAGACTTCCTTAATGAAATTGGTATCCAGTTTCACTGTCAGACTATCATATAGTGTGACAATCAGAGTACACTGAGATTTTGTAGAGATCCAGTACAACGATAGTGAACCAAACACATTGATGTCCACATGCATTTCATCAGAGATCTAGTACATGACAGGATCATTGATTTGCAGTTATGTCCTTCCTCTAAACAGACTGTCGACATATTCACCAAGACCTTCACTGAGCAAAAGTTTTAGACTTTGTGGGATCGTCTTGCAGTGAAGAACACAGTTGCCTAGCAGCTGTCTTTTCTTCTTTTGATGCATGTCTTTTGAGAGGGGGTTTTGTTCCAACGTGGTTTTCCCTCTTTCCTCATTTTTATTCAGTGTTCATTAGTTGCATTGTACATGAGTACCTAATATGGCCTATTAGACGAGACTCATTTTTTACTCCATAGTGATGTTCATGGGGGGTGTTGGAGAAAATTCTATTTTTGACACACTAGTTCAGGGGGGTGTTGGAGAAAATTCTATTTTTGACACACTAGTTCAGGGGGGTGTTCGAGAAATTTCTATTTTTGACACACTAGTTCAGTGGGAGTTCACTGACTAGTTATATTTTAGACTTTCTAATTTTAGACGATCACTATTATGCATGCATTCCTATGATAGGATGTCATTTCTTATGTGAGTGGATATCACTCACTCATTGAATAGATCATAATATACATTGATTCTCATTCTTCATATTGTATCTCTCTTCCTTTTCTTGATAAGCTTTGTTTGTGTATGCTTTAGCTAGGTCTCCTATGCAGGTTTCCATGAAACACTAGCTTGGTTATGGAAATTTTGGGTGTTTTTGTCCCCTGCCTTGAGCCAAAGGCTATGGTATTTTAAATGCCAATAATATTCTTCCATTTTCAAAGAATTCTGATATTGACATTGCAATTCCATCTCTTCTTTTTGTAGCCGGAATGATATTCCGTGGTCTTTTGAATCCTTTTGAAGCTCCTCCGGTTTGCCTTTTATTTGTATTTTCTCATCTACTAGAGATATGAAGAAAGTTTTATCACACCATTTGATAGCTTGCTCAACCAACATAAGTTTTTGTTCCAAAATGAACAATGGTGTACCTGGAATCCAAGTTTCCTAGGTAGATTCTAAAAGGTCCACAACTTCTTGATGTTGAAGCGACATGGGGTTGAACCGGAAAGGAAGAAGACCATAGTTTGGGAGAGCTTGGAGATGAAGAGAAATGGGTTTGTGATATGAGATGAGATGGGGGAGAATATGAGATTTGATGGAAGCATTCTGGTGGAGAAAGACACTATGGACTAAAAAACAATCCAATCTTTCCGCAATGTGCCCCTACCCAATATGCATGTTAGTCCATGTGAACTTTCCTCGTTGAGGGTATGTCCAATAGATCCCAGTCCATAATAAGCTCTTCTAAATTACCTCGAAAGCGGTCTCTTCCAAAGAGCCCCTGTATTTTCTCGGCATTATTCTTAATGATGTTTAGATATCCAACAATAATGCATTTTTCGGAGTATTCTTAGTTTCTGAGACTTAACAAAGATCTCCAACACTCTTCTTTCTATGTAGGGATAATTGACATATAAACATTGATTAATACAAAGGGATTGTTACTATGCCTGTGTTTTAACTTTGTAAGAATCCAATGATGGGTTTTAAGATGTTATTCCATGCTTACCTCGTGTTCGTTCCATATAGTGCAGATCCCTTCGAAGGCTCCTCTTGCATCTTCAACAATGGCATCATTGGTGCGCCATAAAATCTTTCCAATTTTTATTACATCTTCAGATTTCATCTTGGTCTCTTGAATGAGGATTATGTAAGGATTTTTAGAATTAATTAGGTCCTTGACAACCAAGGTCTTTGGGGCCCTACCTAAAACCCTATAGTTCTAGGAGACCAACATCATTATTTCAATAGATTAGAGAGAGAGTCCCCTTTATTTTTTGTATTTCCACTTTGGTTATTGGTGTGTTTTGAACCTCCACCCATAATATTTGGAAATTTTTTTTTAGACCCCAGGAGAATATCTTTGTGAGGATGTTCTTCCCTAACAATTTGTGCGACCTTCCTCCCTGATCTTCACGGAAAGTTTTCTTCAGAAGATCTATCATCCTGCCCTTCTTATCCTATGCTCTCTATTTCTGAGTTGTATTTGTCATATGAAAAAGTGATTTCTTCATCTTTGAAGGCTTCCAAGTATTCTGGCCATGGATCCTATAAATCGGTCCCTTCTTTCTCTGAAATTTCAAAGGTGATTTTTTTTTCCTCCTGTTGCTTCAAATTTGTTGAGTTCTTTTTCAATTGAATCTGAGGGACCTCTTGGACTGAAGACAACTCCTTGTTGGCAACCTTGACACTGTTAGGGGCTATAATAGCCTCCTCCTTTGAATCCGCCAGTTGGGACAAGGAATCAAAACTATTTTGGTGGGAAGTTGGCATGATTTTTCTAGGGTTTTCTGTGCTTTATACAGATATTTTGAACCAACATTGGAAGGTTCAATAGAGGAGGATGAAACCTGAATTCCACTAGAGCCAAATTTATGAGAAACTTCTTTCCATTGATCCTCTTTCCTAGTGCCAACTGGGGTCAAATCCACTCTCTTTCAATTTCTCGCAGTGTCTATATTCGTGGAAAATATTGCATTTGAATGGTAGCTATATGAAATTCAACTGTTGCACATGTTTCCAGTTATCTAGGGTGATAACCACTGCTTCCAGAATCCCTTTCTCAAGATCGACCTTGAAACCTATCATTTCACATGAAAATATATTCTCTTTGGGTTCTTCCCGATCAATATACTGACCAATATAATTTCCTATACAACATAGGGTGTCATCACTCCAACAATGAAGGGGAAAATGTGGTAGTTGAACCCACATCAAAACAACTGAAGGGACATCATTTACAGGGCTAAAATAGGGTGTCCATTTGTTCAAGTGCATTCCTCTTTCTCTCAGAAACTATGGTCCTCTACGAAAGATATGATCCCTCTCTTCTTTGAATTCAAAGAGGAAAGTAAAAAACCATCTGCTGCAGAAAAAATGGCTCGACGAGCCTTTGGTAAGCGATTTCCATTTTTTATCAAGCTATGAAGATACTATCTTTGGAGATGGCCAATTGCTTGTAAATTTATTGATCAATCCCCAGTCAGCCAAATCTAAATCCTTCCTCTTGGAGGAAGAGGGTGGAAGAGAGACTTTGGGCATTTCATCTAGCTTTTTCATGAATGTGAAGGGTTGATATTTCACAGATTTTACTGAGGCTACCACTATTTCATGGAAATCCTTGGCATTGTATTCTAGAGGGGGTTGAGGCCCCTCCTAGTGGCATCATCCATTCCAAATTCTCTAGAGATAGGGTTTTAGGCATGAACCATAGAGCACATGTAGGTATTGTTTTTTTGTTGCTCTTTATAAATTGATTGTGTTAATATGTTTTATTGTTATAATGTTAAACTAATATAAAATGCATTAAAACCAACAACATGAAACATAATGTAAATAAAATTATGAGGAACATATGACGTTGGAGAAAGAAACAATTAATATTGGTAAGCAAAACACGTAGGGTATGACCATTGTTATTCACTGAAATGATCTCTACCAAATATTTTTTACCTTCATGGCCCTTTTCCTAGATTTATCAAGATTAATCCTTAGTTTTCCCTTCCATGTTAAGTTATGCAACATTATCCTTGTTCAAAGTGCTTGAGATCCTTTTGAGAAAACCTCATTGAGCTCACTATCCTTGAGTCTTCATCTTTCCCATTCATGGCACTACCCCTTAGAATCAATTCCAAAAATCCCACAAAAAATTCAAGTAAAATCATTATAAAAAATCCAAGGGCACAAAACATGCATTTTTTGAGAAGAATCAAATCGATGACCATGAATCCTCTCACCTAAAGAAATCAACAATTGATGCTACTTCTTGAGTGAATACAAATCAATAGTTGATGCTAATTCGTGAGTGAATACATTGGCAATTGAAAATGTGAAAGATGTCGCAAAAATTCCAGATTGTCCCTATGGAACATTGGGAATTTCAAAGTGTCATGAACGGTTCTGATTCCACCCACCAAATAGATCGATGGTCAATGTTACCTCATGGGGGTAAATTCTACTAGGGGCTTGGAAAAGTTAAGAGCTTGTAACTTGTTGAGATTCGCCTCACAAAATTAGATCTATGACGATGATTCCTTTGCAAGAGAACTAGAGGAATAGAAAGAAAAATAATATGAGGTTATTGAATAGTCAAGATTTCACATGTTTATCAAGATTCATGACTAATGATCTTTCATGGGAGGTCATGGAAAAGGAGGGGCTGAAAACTTGAAGTGTTGTGAATGGTTGAGATTGAACCACTAGACCAAATCAACCACTAAGGTGGCCACCGTGAAAGGGAAGATCAATGGTGGATATTTCTATTGATTTATCAAATCAATGATCACAAACTTTCATGAGAGGTCATGAAGAAAAAATTGAAGGCCCTGTCAATATCATGGACAATTGAGACCACCCCCACCTAATTAGATAAATGGCTAGAAATCAATCGATTGGGGGGTGCATGCCCAATGAAAAAATTGTGTCACGACCAAAGTATATATACCATTGAATTTCCTCCCACTCAATTAGATCAATGACTCACAAGGGCTCATGGGAGGTATGAAGAAATAAAAATGAAAAATCTTGGTGGGCCCATGAATGGTTCAAATTTCTCATGTGGGGGAAGATCGAAATCCATAATGGCCTAACATAAAATATGTGAGAATAAATGGGATTGGTCTTGGGTACCCATGAACGACTTCACTCTTATCCACCAATCCATATCAACAACCCAAATTTAATCAATGAGATATTCCCTCCTAAGGATTCAAGGGAAACCAATGACAATATAGATTCAATTAGGATTCTATATTCCTCTGACATTAATTAGAATATGACATGTGTCCCTATCCAAATATTCACCCAAGGGCTCCCATATAGATTTCCAAAGCTAATGAGAGCTTGCCACATGGCCCTTCCAAATTTTTTGCAAAGGGGATCTGCCAAATCCTTTACCAAGGATATTCACACATCCTCCATCAAAACACCACGATGCTACATCAAGTAAAATTCATACCAAAACCCTGAAAGGAAAGAAGGATTGCAAGTTTCATCAACAAAATAATGGGGACACCTACCAAAGCCTATTTTGGGTAAAAACTGATCTAAGACCACGATTTTATAGTCCCAACCCTTGGAGCTTGTCTTATATCAAATGAACTATTGAGTTTGCTATTGAAAATCAACACTAAGGAATTTTTTCCACTGATTGATGAATAAAAATCAAGCATATTATGATGTTTCCCTCTTTACATTTTCTAGATCACATTTTTTGAATGAACTAATGGATATATGATTTCATTACCCATTTATTTTTTTGTCTAATGAACATGTGCATTAGAAAAGTCATGTTTGATCTCCTCCTAAGCTCATAGTCATTTTGTTTTCCATTTATCTTCTAAGAATGGAGCTATGATTAAGGCATCTCTTTGAGGTGAGTTAGTTGAGAATGTGCCTAGCAGAGTATGGTCATTCTCCTTGGTCTCCCTTACAAATTATACACTACACCATTTGTATTATGTTTCCCCAATTTGTGAAGGCTGCCATGATGCATCACCTGGCCTTCCTAATATAACTGACTAGATATTCAAAGAAAAAAATCTTGAGAAAGTATTGAGAGCACCCTCCTATCCCAAGAGCCAACTCGAAGGCCTAGAGTGGCATAAGGAATGCACCTGCACATCATGCCAGGAAATTCCCCCCCTATGTGAAAGTAGGGTGGGGGGGGAATTGACATCATTGTCAAGGAGAGAAATCTCTTTGGGATACAACAACGTGTTTATTGGTGCCTCCATTGTGCATCTATTCACTAGGTTTTAAATCTAGTGAAAGATGATATTCGAGAGCTTGTATTATTGAGGAACCTTCATCTTGGTAGAAAGCCATTAGTGACTCCACTAGGGAATGAAGTCATATTCCCATTGATATTAAAGTATCCACTGCTTGTGCTAAACAAGTAGTGGCTCTCAAGAAAAAATATCACACCTAGTGACTCCATGTTGATTGGTTTAGTTTTTAGGATGGCATATCCTATGAACACCTTCTCTCTTTGCTTTTTAAGTAGAGAACATTGAATGAAAGAGATCATTAAGAAGATTAATTCAATGAGAGTTGAGCTCCAAGAGTGAGAAATCATTGAAGATAAGAGCACTAACAAAGGCTACTCATCATCTCAATAGGGAAATACAAGACCATAAAATAATGTAGGATGTTTCTTTAGTGTTTTATTATCCTAAAGATGCCAGTCACAATGAAGAATGTCTTGAAGACAATGTTGATGTTAACATTGCTAGTGTGGAAGAAGACAAATTCACAGAAACTTTCACAATTTTGAGTCAAAATGTTGGAGGCATCACATGCAAATACAACCTATGAATTTGAGCATGAAAGCATTATTGTTGTTTGGGGGATGCAAATTGCTAAATGGATTGGAGAGGGGAATTCAAAGTGTTTTGTTGAGAGAATTTGGTAGAGAGCTTCCCGCTTTGAGCTTGAGTGCTTTCATATCTATAATGAAAACCAAGAAGGTTATAAGGAATTTCTCACATGTGGGTTGTCTAGTTATTGCAATCTTATGATGCTGATTTCTAGAGTGGAAATTATTATAGTGCTATTGTGAGAGAGAGTTGTGAGCAAGGATACTTTTAAGGATGGAAATTTATCTCAAAATGTAGAAACCTTGGTGAATCTTACTAGTCCTTAATATGCAAACTATATAATGGTTGGAGATTGTTTTGTAAAAATATTCAAATTTCTAAATATTTTATACAGTTTATGTAAAATTTAGGCTATTTTTAAGGTAACATAATTTTATTCTATAGAATTTGGGAGAATCATTTTTTGAAAAAATGGAAATTGGCGAATATTGTTTTTGGAAAAAGCATGGAAAATTAGCCCATGGGAGAAATTTACCCCTAAAATTTTCCTTGGTTGTGAGATATTACAACCATCAAATTTCTTTAGCCCTATAGATAATTGGGTTGATATTTGAAGAAGAGGTGAACTTGTCCCGCAATTGAAAATATTTGGAGTCCCAACAAAGATATTCATTGACTAACCTATGTTGGAGCACTCAATGGAAATTGTAATAGCATGAGGGATTGCTCTACAAAGAAGGGGATCCCATTCCTAGTGTTGTCCAAGTTGAGGGAAAGAGTGTTGGTTAATTGAGATAGTTGTAGAGGGATTCCTTGCTTGGAGATTTTTAGGGGGTGTGGGTTGAGAGAGAGGCTTATAACCAAACCTTAGGACTTCACCATTATGGACTCATAGCCTCAAATAAAGGGTGGCCTCTGTGATACAAATATTTAGAGTGGCAGAGAGCCTAAGGCTGGGAGGAACATCCTTCATTTGCAGCTAGTTGGAGGAATTATTTTTCCAGCAAGATAAGTACTCTCACTATGTCATGAAATGTTGTATTATTATGTTTTATTCTTAATTTATTATTTCTAGTTCATGCATATCTATGTTTATAGTTTTAATTTTCATATTCATGGTTAAAAATATTATATAGTTGCATTCATGTATCAGTATCAAAAGTGAATGTTTAAAGTTGTTGTAGCTTTTTCTTTTTGCTACTCAATACTATAGCTAGCTAGATAAATTGATTTAGGTATCAGAGAGAAAAAACTATGATATTCTTGAGCTACTCCATAGCCCTCAGTTGTGTACAGAGGTTACCGGGTATGTGACAACTCTTCTCAGCTAAGGAATGTTGTGACATGCATTCTAGTTGATATTCAATAGACATGTGATTTAATCCCTAGATATCTTGCTCCTCCTATGAAAGGAAGATATGATGTTGTGTATCCACTCCCATCTTCTAAAGAGAGTCGTAAATGTCTTGTTGAGCATGTTGATCATATGATAGAAGACCTTTCCAACAACAATACCATGGTTGAATTAGACACATTTCCTTAGCATGCAACACTTGAATTGATTATTGTTTCCCTAGGGTAGAAACATTCACATTTAACATGTATCAACATTCAAGAAGCAACACTAGCCATTTATGAAGAACCTAAAATTGAGCTACAATCCTTAGCATCACCCAAAATTAAAGAAGAGGAAGAAACATCCACCACCATTCTAGAACAATAGAGCCAACCATTAGAAGCATAATATATGTGTTCACCTCTTATTTTTATTCATACTCATTATCATGACTTCATGGACCCCATCTATTCATATGTGGAGTTTCTTTTCAACAAGGTGTCAAGCCTTGCAAACCCTCCTATGGAATTTTATACAATCATTACGGATGTGTGGCACTATCTTTTTACATGTCAAAGACCAATGTCAACCCCCTTTCACCCCAAAGTATTCATGCATCGATCCCATACTCTGATTAAGCTACATGCATGGTTACATTGGTGTTACCATACCACCTAGTGGGCCCATTTTTCTAGTTAAGTTAGGTAGGTAGGTCTTCCCAGTTTTTCTTAGTTAATATCTATCTTTTTCACTTCTGTCTTTTCTAGCATCTAGTCATGTTTTGTAGCCTGAGTTTGAGAAGAAAAAGAGAATTTTGACTCCATTCCCTAATGGATTAAGGCACCATTTTAATCACCCAAGAGTCTGGTTCTTGGAACCTTGTAGGGAGGATTTATCCCATAAAGGAATTGATTTTGTCACTTCGAAAGGCCCCTAACAAAAAATCTTGACCTTGATGGCCCTTTGCCCAGATTTATAAAGATTAATCCTCAGGTCCCCCTTCCATGATAAGTTCTACAATTTTCTCCTTGTCTGAAGATATTGAGATGCATTTGAGAAAAAATTGTTGAACCTACTATCCTTCCTATTACCCATCTATGGTAGTGCCCCTGTGAATCAATGGTGAAATTCCTAAATAAAATTCCAAGTAAAACCATTGACGAAAAATTGAGGGTGAAGTGCATGCATTTTTGGAGAAGTAGATCGACAATTGATAATCATCCCACCTAAACAAATCAACTATTGATAGTGATTTGTGGGGTAGACACACCAATTGGTGGGGGGAGGATGTGAAAGCTACCATGAACGTCCTAGATTCTACATGCAAAATGAATATTGATAACCCATATTGCATCATGGTGGTTAATGTTAGTAGGGAGATGATGATTTCACATTATTTTGAATTGTCCCAATTCCACCTACCAAACAAATCAATGAACCACATTATCTCATGGAAATTGGGTCTATTAAGGGCTTGAAGAAGTTAAGAGGCCACAAACTATTGCCCTTCCCATAGAATCATAACTGTGGCGGTGATTGCTTCACAGGAGAACAAGAGGAATATAAAGAAAAATCCCTTGGGGACAACAAATGGTCAGAATTTCACCCATCAATCAAGATTGATGGCTCATGATCTTTCATGGGAGGTCATGGAAAAGGAGGGGATGAAAATGAAAAGTGTTGTGAATTGTTTATATTGCACCCACCTAATCAAATTAATGGGTTAGGTGCCCCCAATAAAAGGTAGATCAATGGTGGATATTTCTACCACCTGATCATAATAACAGTTGATGATCTTCATGAGAGGTCATGTAAGATAAGGGGAAATCCCTCACTAGTGCCACAGAGAGCTTGGATCCCCCCCCCTTCGATTAGATAAATGTTTAGAAATCAATCAGTGGGGGATTGTGCACACAATGTAAAAGATTACAACGTCGCTAGAGGAGATCTATGGTTGAAGTTCCTCTCGCTTAATCAAATCAACAACTCACAAGGGCTCACAGGAGGTATGAGGAAATAAAAAATAAAAAAATCAAGGGCTTGTGAACATTTAAAATATCTCTCCTGGGGGATATTGATGACCCAAAATGGCCTTGTGGGAAATATGAGAGGATAAAGGGGATTGGTCCCAAGGACCCATGGATAGCTTATATTTTCTCTATAGATGTAGATCAATGACCCAAATTTAATATGTGAGAGATTCACTCACAAGGATTCAAAAGTGGCCAATGATAATAGAGATTCAATTAGGATTCTAGATTCCTCTCACATTAATTAGAAGTTGCCACATGTCCCTGTCTAAACATTCACCCAAGGGATCCCATCTTGATCTTTGCAACTAATAAGAGCTTGCCATGTGGCCCTTCTGGAAAATTTGCAAAGGAGCTTTGTGAAATCCTTTTCTAAGGATATTCATGCTTCCACCATCAAGCAACGATTGTGTTGCATCAAGCAACATTAGTGCTAGAAGCCATGATATGAAAGGTGGATTGTAAGTTTTACCAACAAAAAAGGGGGGGGCAACTACTAGAACAATTTGGGGTAAATGCAACATTTGTGGTCATTCCAAGCTTACAAGTATCGGATGTTTTCATGTGGGCCATGCTTGACTATGCGAAATGGGCTCTTAGCTAGCAATACCACAGTTGATATTTTTTTCAGCCAAGGGTGTACTCAAGCAATCAATTTTGTCTTAGAATCTCAAGGCTCAAAGAGACTAGTCCTAAAATGAGATGGTCAACTCCCATTAATGACCTTTTCAGACTGGGATAATATGAATTAAAGACAAATTGTACAACCCACCAACCTCATAAAAGAAAAACCTAGAGATCAGCCATTGTGCATGGGATGCAAGGGAAGTCTATAAAAGAAGAAGTTGCAACAACACAACAAGGGGTATCATCGAGAGTTTTGCATTGTTGCGCTACTCGAATTTTGAATAGTTGGTTCCTTAAAGGGATTCACAACATTGGTTCCATCATTTTCTCTTCTCTCATTCTCCTTCTCTCTATAGGCATTATGTGAGTAGAAGACTATGTAAAGTGATTCGATCATGGCTAGTATTGAGATTTTATAACATCCACTCCTAGTGTCTTGGTTATATTTAAAGAACGACTGTTCTATGACCATGATTCTATAGTTCCAACTCTTCGAGATTCTATTGTCTGAAACAAACTATTGAGTTTGTTGCCGAAAATCATGATCGAGGCAGTTTTACCATTGATTAGTGAATAAAACTTAGACATGTTATGATGTTTTCCCTCTCTACATTTTTTGTGTCACATGGTGTTGAATGAACCAATAGAGCTATGCTTACCTTTCCTATTTGGTTTTCTATCTAATGAATGTGTGTTAATAAAGTAGCGTTCAACCTCCTCTTGAGCTCATATTCATTGCTTTTGTCATTTATCTTCTAAAGATGGAGCTATAATTAAGGAACCTCTTTAGGGTGAGCTAGTTGAGCTCGTGCCTAACAAAGTTCGATCATTCTCCCCAATTTCCCTCTAACATTATACACACCACCATTTGTATTTTGTTTCCCCAACCTATAAAGGCTACCATATTGTATCATTCAACCTCCCCCACAAACGATCAAATCTTTAGAGAACAAATCTTGAGGAAGTAGGGAGGGCACCCATCTATGGCCTAAGAGTCAGCTAAAATACCTAAAGGACAACAACCCTCACTGCAATATCTCGAGTTAAAGGTTTGAATGGTCTTCAAAATCAGCTTCTTTTCTCATATGATTGATATGAAAAGATGGGAACTCTAGCAAGTGTGGATATCATAAAGTTACCAAGATTGATCACTATGTAATCTATTTGTTATTTATTATAGTCATAGTATTGCTTTCTCAGCATTCAACTTTTCATCATTGAACATTGTTGCTTTATTGCTATTCACCTTATTCCTCATGTAACTTTTGAAGTGGTAGTATTCTCTAGATTATAGATGATACTTAGTAAATTTCAATGAATTGAATTCATCTAAAATATATGCATATACATATACATAATGATGATAATAAAAAATTTCTGTGTAGTCACTTGTGAGTAGAACCAACCTAGATCCATTTTAACACTAGATCTCTCAAGATGCAAACCTTTCTTTTAGAAAGAAAAATTGATACCTTGAAAAATTTTGTTCCCTCTTAATATTTGATAAATTCTGAATTAAAATGAATCTAGATTAGTATAACAGTCCTATATTTATTTACCAATCCCATAGCTTACCATCTCTAACTACTTATGCAATACAATAAACCTTCCCAAACTTCATAGGTATTTGTAATCTTCCAATAACTAATCCTATTTTTAAAAATGGTGGATCATGCCTATGGGCCAAAGGTTATTGACAAAATTTTACTGAAAATTTCCCCATAGGAATCAGAAAAATATAGGATGTTCGAATCTCAACAAAAGGGCATCCGTGGCTAAAGTTACCACGCTAGGTGCTCAGTTTTAGAAAGCAATATCCAGGAACGGTATTTTGAGTCATTCATGTACTGCGTAAATAAATATACTTAATCAATTTCGTAAATAAATATGTCAAGGCTAAATTAGGGAAGCGAAATAAATGAATACGGATTACAGTAATCGACAGAAACTCTGTAAAATCATCAACCATAAAATAATAACTTTGAAAAAAGAAATTCCAGCGTAATATGCAACTGTGCTTTGAAACGAAACAGTTGCGTAAATGGAGGAAAATCCAGGCCCTACTAATAGAATTTCAGACTCTGAAAGAATTTCACAGTTTTATGAAGTAACGCACGGTAAATTCACAGGAAATATTAATAATAACATATATGCAGAAGTGAAGTGGGAAAAGCACAAACTTGATATATTCTTACATAAAGCTTGTAATAAACGAAAAATCCGCTGCACAACGGAATTACCCTAATGCTATAGTAGATTACCAGATAAAATGAAAGGCGTCGATCTTATTTCTTAGCAAATAGACCGCCGAAGCCTTCAGACTTCTTCTTCTGCTGCTGCTGCTGGGATCCGGTGCCCTTTTTTTTAGGGTTGGGACGGCCATTCTCATCTTTTTGTTGGTCCTTCTGCAGAATGGGGTCAGTCTCAAAGAATTGGTCAGGCTTCTGAAATCCGTCGGTCAGCCATTCGATCAATCCTTTTTTTTTGCCCGCATTGGTAGCCTTAGCAGCTGCAGGGAAGACATTATTAAGCGGAACAGTCGAGATCAATGATGCCATTTGTTTTTTCTTTCGTCAGAGAGAATTGGAGGAAAGTGCCACAGAAATGCTTTCAATTAAGGTGATCTACTCAGTATTTCAGTGGCTGGAATGGAATGAATGAAGAGATGTGCCACATACACCTTATCCACCATGATCGTATTGTATCTCATGTTAAGGATAATTTTATGTTGTTTTTCATGATGCTCCGCAATTTTTTATTTTTATTTTCTTTGAATATTAAAAATCAATGTCAATTTTTCCCATTTTACAAAATAATTAAAATCTGAAAATAAAGAACAAGTAAATGAACATATTATCCATACAAATGAACACAATATATGATTGGGAAACTTGATATGAGAGAAAATCTATCTAGAAGGTGACGCCTATGTTTTTCTCTCTTTTCTTTAGTTATAAAATGTAAGTGCAAAGAAAGGGAGCACTCACTATGGGGTTGCTTTTTATACCGTGGCTTGAATGGCTGCTACACAGTCTTCTACCTCCTCTATTATGCTCTCCAATTCCTCTCCTATATTCTCTAGTGAACTATGGATACCTCCTCTATTATGCTCTCCAATCCCACTCCTAGACTCTCTACTGAACTATGGAACAAGTACAATGTTAAAAGAATTGAACCCCTTCTCTTCCTACCGACCACGTATTTAACATAGCGTGACAATTGCCTAGGGTTAGGGTTAAGGTTTTTGCATGCGTCAACTTTTAATTAATGTTAGGGTTTTGGACCTTCTAGAATCTTTTTGAAATTCTACACTTGACTAGCCCCACATGTGTGAGTAATTGGGGTTGAGGTGGCATCCTCTCGACACCATGGCGGTCAACAAGGTAGGTCAACTTGTGGAAGATATAACTTCTGCATATGAGCTCTGATTAACATGATTTTCAAACCGTTGGAAAGCTCTCAGTGTGTAGAAATTCTTTGAGGGGCTATAAACTATGCTCACAAAAATTTGACCCCAAAATGTGTCATTTGATGCCTCAAACTAACTCTGGAAGGTTCTTGACCCCAAATCTCTAAATTGAGACCTACCACTAAAATGGGCCCTGCAAGCCAATTCCTTCAATTTTTTCACCTCGAAAGTACCAAGATAGATGTCAAAGTATATAATTATCCATTTTAGATCACAATTTTATGCAAGGTATATCTTGGTGTTAATGGTATGATTTTTTTTTAATATTGTAGTTTTTCTCTTATTTTCTCATTTATTTTTCATTAAGAAAGTGGTATGCTTCTACTGTTAAAGCCTAATCATATTTAACCACTACCAGGTATTGTATAATTTGATTGTATTTCTAGTAGCATTTTAAATTCATTGTGATGAATTGTCCATTTAAATATCAAAACAAAATTTACAAAGCATTAAGGGACTACAACACTTTCTCAATTCTAATGTGTGAACACTGACTACAAAGTTATGAATTATTTGGCGTCACAAGTTCAATCCATGTAATATTTTTTTTTTGTAAGTTAGATTTGTATAAAAAGACTTCAAAAAGCCGAAATTACAATATCCCCATTTGTTCCTGACTGTAAACACTGAACTGCCCCTGAGGGAAACCAGTTCAGCCAACCAGTCAAAATAAAGCCCATTGTCTTAAGGTATCAGTCATAGAGATTAGAAAGACTAAACATATAAATTCCAGTCCCCTGTGGGAGACTGAATCGACCTGTCAACTAACCATGACATAAAAGAAACATACAAAATATGACCATAGACCCTATGAGGAAAAATAAAATTCAGACACCCTGCTAACCATGCATGAAGACACCTATGAAAGTCATGTGGTGGGATTGTAGCGTGGTCACACGTCCATGGAGGTGGCATTGGTTGTTGGGTCTACGACTGGTGTTGCTTCCTCCTCAACCAATGTCCCTCCCCCCTCCATAGTCCCGTGCATGGTCCATGGCTATCTGGTTGTGGTCCAAGGTGTGGCTAGCTGGTTGTGGTCCATGGCTGGAATGGTGTGCTCGCTGACGAGTTGGGTGGAACTACAGGAAGTGGTTGCGAGGTGGATGCCAAATCATATAAGGGCCTCAGGTTGAAACCCAGATAATTTCCTGAGAGATCGAACTACTCAAGCCGTCTTGCGAAGGGAGAGGAGAGGGGTGGGAGATTGCTAAGGCTTTGACCAGACTGCGACAGAGATGAGGGCGAGGCAGGTGATGAAGGTGAAGAGCTAGGAGATGGTGTTGGCGGGGGTCGGAGAGCCACGCGCGACCAACTGGGCTGCCAGGCCGAACTACACTTGGATTTCCCCCTTTGTCTCGACATGTCTGAGACACTAAGGGGACTTGCAAGCACCGAGAGGAAGCAAAGGTAGCGTAGGAGAAACTAGGAGGAGTGAAATTCGTAGGAGGACTCGACCGAGGATGAAAACAACTGCGAATGCACCTCGTGGAATCCATGGTGCCGAAAACTCTGATAGAGGCAAGCGCTCACGACCTGAGTAAAGTCTGGTTCATGGCTCTGAGCCATCGAAAGGATAGATAGATTAGGGGAGGCACACTGAGAGTAATCGTGCCTTGGCTGGCGCAAGTCTGGTTTAAATGCATGGAGGTGGTGGGAGGGTGTGGCACGCACCGGTCACGTGGCTAGCGCCATGTTGGCTGCCTCCTTTCTGCTCCAGATGACACTTGGTCTGCACTGGCACCCCATCTGGGGAATTATTGATGGCTTGAGCCTTTTCCTTGCATCACTGAAAGATGGGGTGCGTCTAGTGGATGGAGGCTTGGCAGATTAGATCCGGTCCTTCCAAATCCGTTCCAATATTGGCCAGTTTGTCAGCAATCTGATTTGTCTTTCTCCTTACATGAGAGGGGATGAAGGCCTGATTGGGTTGAATAAGCATTGCGATTGTCCTCGAACCATGAGAAAGTTGCCAACATGGCGATATTTTCTCTGGGTCAATACCATTCAGGATTTTCCGAAACAGATTGAGAATGATTTATGTGTCTCCTTCCACCATAAGCTTGGTGAAGTTATGCTCTATGACCAGTTGCAAGCCTCTGGTGAGCCCCCATAGTTCTGCAACATTGTTTGTGGTGTGGCCTAAGCTTCCCGTGATGATGAGAAGAATATTCCCCTGGTGGCTTTGGAAGACCACTTCAAATCCTGCTGCCCCGAGGTTGCCCTTTGAGGCTCCATCAAAATTGAATTTGATAAAACTGTCCAGAGGAGGTGACCAATGAGTAGGGTTGTCCCCGATGGAGTGATTTCGGGGAGAAGAAGGTGAGCTCTGAATTGGGTTGAATTTCCGATACCTCAAGATGCTTTGTTCCTGAATTGGGCACTTTAGGTCCGTTTCTCTCCAATGTTACAGGCTAATTGTTTCCAGTACATTGTGGAAGCTTTGAGTCCAATAGTGATGCCAGGTGTTCTAGGCATTCCTAAAGATCCTTTGATTCCTTTCCTTCCATACTTTCCAGAGGATAAAACCAGGGAGTAGCTTCCATATGTGGTTTATATTAGGTGACTGGAAAGCCACTTCTCTCCATTCTTCGATGGTGGTGCTTATGCTATCCCTCTTACGATCTGAGGTGCACATGAAAGACGCGCACTGGTCCCAAACTTGAGTTGTGAAGGGGAAAAGGTTAAGGAGGTGGTTTATTATTTCTACCTCATCCCTACATATAAGGCATATGGATGGCCCAGTAAAACCCCTTTTGGTGAGATTATCCCAGGTAAGAATGCTTTCATGTGTTACCAACTAGAGGAAGATGTTGATTTTTGGCTAGTGCTTCAGTGACCAGATTTTGTTCCAAGATTTCCTTGGGGGGGAAGAGATCAGAATTGGCCTTGATTGCATAGGCTTCCAAGATGTTGAAGGTGCCCCTTGGGGAATGTCCCCATCGTAGGACGTCCTCTCTTGGAAAGATGGGGATTTTCCGAGCGTTGATCAGGTTGTACCAAGGATGAAGATCCACCTGTGCGTTGATATGAAAGTCTTCTCCCATAGATTTCTAGCATCTCTAGGTGGTGTCCGTGGGATTGTTCGTCCAGTAGTCTACTACTTTTTTCAGTCCCGCCTGAGTAGCTAGGGTAATGAAGGTGTCAGCCCATGCCTCTTGCACCAGAATGGGTAATTGTTTCCATGAATCCTTCCAGAAGAAGGTTGTTTGAACATTCTGGATTTCCCAAAAGGCATAATTGATTACAAGGTGTCGATTCTGCTTGGCTGTTGTCCAGATTAAGGAGCCTGGGGTGTCTCTGTTCCATCTGATGAGGTTTCTTTCCATTGTGTTAGGGGTGTATTTTATTCTCCAAAGCTTGGCCTAGAGGTCTTGAGGTATTTTCAGCCATCTCCACCAGATCTTAGCACTTAAAACTTTGTTCATTGTTGAAGGGTCTCTAATTCTCAAACCCCCTTGAGCCTTAGGTCTGCAAATATTTTCCCAACTGATCAGTGACAACATTTTCCCTATTTTGAGCCCTTGCCAAATAAAGTGTCTTTGAAGGGTTTTGATGGCACTAAGGACAAATTTTGGGGTGGCTAGGGATGAGAAGGTAAAGACCGGCAAGGCTTGCAATACAGACTTAAGAAGTATGAGGCGTCTGGGGAGATTGAGAGCATGGTAGGTCCAAGAGGAGAGTGTTTCAAGAAGGAGGTGAAGAGGTTTTCCCACGAACTGTACCATATGGTTTTATATAAGAGGGGGGTGCCTAGGTATTTGGACAGAAGGGAGCTTCGAGTGAAACCCATGATTTCTATGATGTGAAGTTGAATCAGTATCGGGGTGTTGCAAAAGAAGATCTGGAACTTGTCCTTGTTAATGTCCATACCTGAAGTCTCACAAAATGTTTGAATGATGGAGAGGATAGAATGGGCATCCATGACTGTGGGGGAGCCCATCATCAGAGTGGCATCGACAAATTGGATGTGAGAGACCGGAGGATTGATGCCACGCAATGAAAGTCCTTCTAGTGTTTTGTTTGCTATAGTGCCCTAGATAGAATGAATGAGACCTTCTGCCATGATGATGAACATAAACGGGGACAGAGGATCTCCTTGCCTGATTCCTCTGGTGAGGGAGAAAGGGGGAGAAGGGACTTTGTTGATGAGGATTGAGAAGAAAGCAGAGGAGGTGAGGTTCATGATCTAGTCTACCCATGAGGGGTCAAATCCAAAAGCGAGGAGGACCGAGTGCATATAGTCCCAAATTATCCTGTCAAAAGCTTTATAAAGGTCCAATTTTAAGAGCATACCTGGATTACGGGTCTTCTATAAATAGTGGATCACTTCATGCGCTAAGATGACGCTGTCCAATATTTGTCTTCCTTCCACATACCCTGATTTCTCTGGTGAAATGATGAGAGGGAGGAAAGGCTTGAGTCTTCTTGCTATTACCTTAGGTAAGAGCTTGTAGATGACATTGCAGAGAGCGATTGGTATGAATTGCTTGGGATGGTTTACAAGCTCTTCTTTAGGAATCAGGGTGAGGAAAGTTACATTAAGGGTGAGGAGGACTTGACCTGAGACTCTTGAGTCTTCGATGATATACCAAAACTCCTCTATGATCATTTTCCAGGAATGATGAAAAAAGTCAGCGGTGAAGCCATCCGGTCCCGGGGCTTTAACTTTGGGGGTGTCCTGGAGAACCTAATCTAATTCCTCGAGCGTGATGGGCCGTAGCAGGGCTGCATTTTGTTCTTCCGTGATTAAAGTGGGTATGTGTTGCATGACCCTGGTGATTGATTGAGATCTATCCTTCTGAGGTTCCGTTAAGAGGTTTTGGTAATATATGACCAACTCCTCCTCTAGCTCCTCATGGGAGTGGATGATTTGCCCATTCTCTGAGATTAACTAAGTAATGCGATTGGCATGTCTTCTTTGAATGGTGGACCTATGAAATAAATCAATGTTTCTGTCACCCTCCTTGAGCCATTGGATGCGTGACTTTTGTCTCCACAAGATCTCTTCTTTGGCTTTTCTTTCCTCAAGCTTTTTCCTTACTACTGCTTCCTGAGATTTGAGGTCCTCAGATATACCCTGCTCATGGATTTGACTTTGTATGATGCCCATTTGGTCCATTAGTTTCTTTTGGGCCTTGAATATGTTGCCGAAGGTGTGTTTGTTCCATGTCTTGAGCCTCTTCTTGAAGTTTTTGAATTTCTGCTGGAATATGTACATCTTGGAACCATATGGTATCGCTGCTTCCCTCCACCAGGTGTGGACTTTTTGTTGAAAGTCTAGGTGACTGAGATAGAATAGTTCCATCCTAAAGGGTTTTCATCCTGGGGTGGCAATAATGTCCAGCCACAGTTGGATAGGCTAGTGGTTCGACCCATGGATGTTGAGGATGCGCGTTTCCAGAGATGTGCCTTCCAACATGAGGGAGTCCAAGAGAAGAAATTAATCCATCCTGCAAGCTATTTGCTGGGATCCAGTTCTTCGATTTGTCCAGGTAAATATGCCATTTGAGGTGTCTGTGTCAATGAGGCTTAAGTTGTCTATTAGGTTCTGAAAATCCCCGGAATCTACTTCAAGACAATGTGTTCCCCCTCTCTTCTCATCCAAATTGTGGATCATGTTGAAATCCCCTCCCAAGATCCACTGGTTCCCCCTAGTTAAGGTAGCCAGGTTCTCCAGATTCCTTATAAAGGCTTGTTTATCCCTCGAAGTAGTTGGTCCATAGACGTTTGTTAGGTAGCCAGGTTTGTTTGAGCCAATGAGTCGGTAGGCTGCTGAGATTGACCATTTAGTTGTGATTTTTTTTTCCAAAGTGACTGAGTTTGGGTTCCAAAGAAGAGACAAACCCCCTAATGTGCCCATGGCCACCATGTAGATCCGTTTCCCTTGTTTCCAACAGCTTGGGAGAAGCTTGTCCATATCTTCAGTGGCACATTTTGTTTCTTGGAGCATCATTATATCTGGTTTTTTTGCTATGATCATATCCCGTAGTATCTTTTGCTTACTACGACCATTGAGTCCCCTTATATTCCAAGAGATAATATTCATGATGAGGATGGAGAGGGGAGGGGGTGAAAGTTGTCCGAAATGAGATGAATCTAACCTTAGTTAACCATGAAGTTCCCTATCTCTTGGATGAGATTGATGGTCGATTTCCCTCCTCTTTTATTTTCGTCTTTTTGAGATTTGCATTGTTCTTTCTGCGTATTTCCTTGTATTCCCAATCCCACACTGGATCTGGAAATAGACCTTGCTAAGGATTTAAGGAAGATCTTGTGGAATTTTCTCAACTGGTCTGGGGGTATGGTGTAGAGTTTTTGGTGCCGATAGGCATGTTCTAGGTGCTCCAGGTCAACGCCCGCTAGATCTTGCTCATCTAGATCCATTTATACATCCCTATCTTCAATTTCTAAGTGTTCTAAGGCTGTGGTGATGGAGCCAGGTGGGGGAGTGGTTAGGGTCTGACCTTGGGCTTCCTCTGCTTTCCCTTTCTCTGGCTTCTGAGGTGTTTTCTCTATAGGTGGAACTTGTGAGGCCTCCAAGCTCTTTGAATGTTGTTGCAGAATATCATATTGGTTGCTTGAGGTCAGATCTTTTTTAGTCTGGGCTATTGGTCTTTGTCCTCCTTGTTTGCACCTTCCTAGAACTTGGATAAAGCCATATTTTCTTTTGTTAGATTCCAGGTTACCATCTTTGCTTGTTGTGTTGAGGGGGTAGTCCCTGAAGAGGTGCCCATGCTCATGACATTTTTTGCATCTGAACAGAATGTGTTCATAGTCAATGGTTTGCAGCCAATCCTCATCATGATATTCTAGGGAAATAGATCCTGGGAGAGGCTTGGAGATGTTCAGATATACACAAATGCGTGCGTAGGAGGTGTATCTTCATTGTTTCGTGGCGTCCGAGGATTTGACATATAATCCAATGGTGTTGCCAATGCCCGACAACACCTCCTCCAGCCAGAACTCCTATGGCAGGGAATAGAGCCTTATCCATACTGGGGCATGTGCGAAGTCCTCCGTTTCAGGGCTGAATTTCTCAGTCCAAAATCTCAAGAAGAGACCCGTCAAGTTGAAGAAATACGACCCTCCATCAAAAATTTTATTTATGTCCTCTAAGTTGTGCAGGATTATGGTGAAGAATCCCTTGGAACCCAATTGTAGTTCATAATGTCCCTTGGGCTTCCACCATTGGTGTATCCATTTTACCAGTTCATGTTCAGAGGGTCAAAGTCCTAAATATTTTCCCACTAAGGCGTAGTCTCTCATGTATTGCTTATATTCCTTGATACTGGGTGTGCTTATGATATATTTCAGAGCTTGTGATGCCTGGGGAATGCATTTCCTAGGTATCCATGGTCGTGACGCACTTGTTGATGTCAGTGTTTTCCTTGAATCAATATCCATCTCTTTGTCCTTGAATGTTCCCTCGAATAGCAGCTGCGAGCAAAGATCTGGTAGAGGCTCGAATGCTGGGTGCCTGGAACCCCCTCCGTTGTTTCCATGCATCGTCGCTTCATTGTAGGAGGAGCCTCAAGGCCCTCCCTTTCTTGGAATCATTGAGCCCCTGCAAGGGTGGCCAAGTGCACCAGAGCAACAACAACACTAACCCTAGTGCCTTAGCATCTCTTAACTTTCCTCGAATAATCCATGCCAATTCCAATCCATGTAATATTAGATCCACATTACAAAACACATTCTTTAGATTTTAATTACAAGATATATATTTGTGGGGAGATCTCATGTGGTGGGATCAATAACTAGAATGTGATGTCTCTGTAAATGAAACACTACTACATATTGAAAAAATTGTGATGACTACTTGCGATAAAAGGACCCTTTCGTTGCAGAATTCAAGTGAAAAAGTTCAATTTTTCAATTTTGTTATAAATCTAGCTCGTATTCGTCACTCTCTTGACGGAATCAAACTTTCATTTGTTTTGTAACGATCATGAAGATACTGGACGATCGTATCTCTTTCGAAGAACATGTGAATTCATCTCAAGAGCGACGCTAACTATTGACCGTTACACTATTTGATACAGTCCATATTGACTGCTATACTATTTGACAAAGTCAAAATTGATTTGGTCAACGTTCATCGCAAGAGCGATGATATGACCGTTATGACCATTATACTATTTGACAAAGTCAACAATGATTTGGTCAATGTTCGTCGCAATTGCGGCGACAATGACCTATAACTATTTTACAAATTAAATATGTTGCGACAATCTTGCTATAACAATGACGATTCAGAAAGGGTATTTTTGTGTGGAAGTTGTGTAGAAGAATGTTGCAGAATATAATTAGAGGTGGGGAAAAAAGTAAAGTGGGTGAAAAGGGTGATGGTAGATGTTATTTCCCTTGCAAAAAATGTTGTCTCATATGTCCTGTATGAATTTTAATAGAAACAACTACAAAAATTGTAGGAAAGATGGGCACATTGATGGTGGATCGAATGAATATCGTCCCATGGTAATTATCTATATATTCATTCTCTGTTTTTATATAGTCAATTTTATATAAAATTATATATATGTATATATATTGTTTGAATTTTTGTTATAGTACACACTAATTTTGCATGATCGTTTGTAATTATAAAGTTAGAGTTGCCTTCTAACTTTCCGTAGAATATTGCACCAGGTAGTAGTAAAAATGATGGTGTACAAGCTTAGGAACATGACCAAGAAAATGAGGATCTCATGGAAGAAGATGAGGGGACAAATCAAGTTAATGATCCCATGGAAGAAGATGATGGGACAAATCAAATGATCCAAGATTTGTTTTCGCAGCCGGATGAGGATGGGGACAGTGATGGTATTTAAGATGAAACTCTATTAGAAAAGGGAAATAAACAACTTTATGAAGGATCAAGAGAAAATATTCTCTCCGCTACATTGCTGCTAGTGAACTTAAAGGTTATGAATAATTTGTCGAACCCTTGTATGACACAGATCCTAAGGTATGTAATATGTTTCATCTCATATTATACATAAATGTTGATTTTTTTCTATTTGTTTTTAGTGTTAATTAATGTGTAAAATAAGAAAGCAATTTTTACGATTAATATTCTTTACATTAACTAGTTATTTGTTATGGTGTAGATTGTTAGGTGAATTTTTGTTACCATCGTCAAATATTTTACCTCACACATATCAAGGTTTGCATGCCATTATGAAAGACATTGGAATGGATTATCAAACTATAGATGCATGTCCTAATGATCATATTATATATTATGGACAACATGCTTCGAAAATAGAATGTCTGCAATGTATTATCAGTAGATATCGAACCGATCAAGTAACAAAAAGGGTGCCCCGAAAGGTTCTTTGTCATATTCCCATAATTCTACGTTTGCAACGATTGTTCAGGTGTGAAATCATAGCACAATTTATGGATTACCATGCACATAATAGAAGTGGAGATGGTGTTCTTCGAATGCCTACCGATGGTTCTGGATTTAGGGAAATTGAGGAAAAATGGGCAGATTTCAAAGATGAACCTCGTAATATTAGGCTTTCATTGGCAGCTGACAGTGTTAATCCATTCTGAGAGATTAGGTATATTTACTCAGTGTGGCCTATTTTTGTTATCAACAATAACATTCCTCCTTGGATTTCAATAAAGAGGGAGAACATAATGTTGACAATGATTGTTCCAAGTATTTGTTTACATTAATTTTTTGAATGTAACATTTTCATTTGTTTCATTTTTTGCATAATATGTTTTATTTATTTATTTACTTATATATACATGATATCATGGTTATAGTAATTATGTGTAATTTCAAACAATTAGGAAAGTAATAGGTTAAATATATAAATGTATATATCGAGCCTATTATCAACAAGCTACTAAAGTTATGGGTTGGAATCACTATGTATGACATTTGTAAACCAATCCGGGAGAAGAAATTTAAATTCCGTGGAATACTTTTTTGAACAATTCATGATGCCCTAAGACTAACACATTTTTGTGGTATGTAGCATTCTAATATTTCTCTTTCATACTCTATAATTTTTTAATGATATCATGTTGCATGTTTAATTTTTAAATAGTCTCATCGTATAATTGACATTAATCCATTTGTTGCAGGTATTCAAACAAAGGGTAAATTTGCATGTCCAATTTATGGTCCTACGATGAAGAATCATCACTCAAAACATTTAGGAAAGGTGGTGTTTGATGAGTATAGGCACCTCCTCCCTAAGAAACATAGGTATCGTACTACTGAAAAACATCTTTTCAATGGGAAAGAAGAGACTGGTTTAAAACCACGAAGAATGACACCTCACTTATGGAGGTTGGAATATAATAGAAATCATCAAGGTACTCAATTCCTTTATGTATCATAGATCATGTAATGTTTTGAATGTTTATTTTAATCATTGAATTTATTTTACCGTATTTGATAATTATTTTTGTGATTTCTTTTATGCTTCATGAAGGCCGCCATCATGAAGCTATTAATAATGGGCTTCCACAATGAATGAAATGTTATCCCACTCAATTCATGAGGTTTCCCTACTATGAGGATCTAAAAATATTTCATTTGTTTGATATAATGCATATCGGGAAGAATGTGACATAAACGTTATGGCGAATCATAGATGGTAGGAGGGACAAAGAAAAAATTGTCAAAATTTGTACTAACATTCAAGAAGCCAATCATGCAATGCAAAGTGTGATACAAACAAATAGATCAGATGGACTAGACCTATATAACCTTCCATGGTTATTAATAGAGCAACAAAGCAATGATGTAAAAGAGGTCATTCAAAGAATTAAATTTCCCACGGGTTTTGCTTCAAACATAAATAATATCTTAACAAAGAAAGGTGAATTTGGTGGGGTAAAAACACATGATTGGCATACCTTCATTAAGGTAATAATTTTGGTATACATATTTATATATATTGGCCTTATACATCTTTTAATTTTTTTATTTTTTTTTGTCTACTTTGGTCGAAACAAATAACGATTCATTTTTTTGTTACAATATGTTCTACCGCTATCTCTCCCAAACGACTTTGACAATGTAACAACCTCCTCGTTACGACAACAACTCTGATAACAGGTGCAATTTTTTTTTTTTTAAAAGGTGTGTGCACGCATGTAGAAAGGAAATAGACACACTTGACTCTACGTCGCCACCCGAAGACTAACCAGACGCAACCACGATGATCACAACAAGAAGACATAAGGCGCACAACAAGTAACTGCAAGCATTAAACGACCATAGACATAAGGGAGAATCCATAGTAGTAGATTTTACTATTTCCGCACAGGAAAGCAGGGCGTTTAATCTTAGTCCTCTGCTCCGGAGAGAGAGAATGTCAGATAGGCTCCTGGCCGACTGCTCAGGTAGAAACTAGTAACCCGACGACGAACAAGATGCAAGCAAGACGAACACAACAAGATGACATACGACGTACCATAGGAAACTGCATGCATTAAAGATGATCACTCAGAAAAAAGTCAGACTGACTACCCATCCATCCTACCCTGCAATAGTTAGGACCTCCAAGACACATAAGCAACGCTCAAGCCCAGGTTCCCATAGATTTTAACCATTTAAGGTCTCGGGGCTGGCGACTGTTCTAAGGAACATGGAGGTGTCTACATCCCGCCCGACACCAGCAGACGAAGCAATGCAAGACAACCAAGCACAACAACGTCGACGAAAAACCACGACCTCTACGGAAGATGCAAGTTAGAAGGACTCCGACATCGACCAACCACTAATGAGACCCCATGACATTAGTTACAGACCAAATAATCCATTTGATTCCCACTAAACGACGAGCTACCAACCTAGTCTTAAATACTGTACAACAATTAATTGCAATTCCCCGTTTACTGAATCATAATAATTGATGGCCCTTAGGTTTAAGGACCCTACATTTACATGTCATCAATCATAAAGAAATTACCCTAACATCACCCTAACATAACCATATATTTTCCTACAATATCATGGCAATTAAAATAATGATGACTTTACCTTTGTTGTTATTAATAACAACGGAACTACCAAAAACCTGACCATAATAACCATGTATTTCCTTTCATAATAGAATAACATTGTAATTTAACTAAGACTGGCTTCCATTACAATGATTGATGATTAACCTAATAAATTAAAATCAAATGGGCACATATTGTAAATCGGATGGTAGAAGAATTTCTTTTATTGCAAATCATAACCTTTATTTCAATTGGAATCATATTCTTTTAATTGCACCTGATGTTCATAACTCTGCTCACCATATGATAAATTAGCATTGTAAATTAACTACTAATGACTTTTCATCTCAAATACATTGAAAATAACATCATCGATGTTCATAATTCTTCTCACCATATGATAAATTAGCATTGTAAATTAACTACTAATGACCTTTCATTACAATACATTGTAAATAACATAATCGATGATGAACATGATAATTTAAAATCAAAAGGGAAACATTAGGTGAATTGGGTTGTAGAGGAATTTCACAGCATTGTATTTTAAACTAAAATGGCTTGTCATCATTGTAAATAAATAAGCGATGATTAACATAAGCAGCTAGGTAGTGAATTCTGGAGCAGCTAACAATGCTACCTGTCAATTAATAAGAGCGAAACCCTGGCGATAAAAAAAAGAAGTATTCAAGGGCATTTAAGACCATTTGGGCCTGGTAAGGGTAACTAAACGCAACTGACAGCTGAAAGGCTTACAAATATCCTTGGGAAAGACGTCCCTACTATTGGATGCTCAGACAGTGGTTAAGGTAAGGTGGTGGTTGAACAAAAGTAGCATGCAGCCAACAACATGCACGGTTCAACCAATTTTAAAGCCGGGAAATGCGCAGAGGGGTAATGGCTGGCTCAGGCCGCTTGTGGGAACGACATTCGTCCCCAATACACCTCCAGGAAGTACAAGCACACATCGAGGGAGAAATGGAAGCACGACCATCTGGAGGGTAACATACGCCAGGAGGAGACTCAGGAAAAACGAAGAGCCACGCAGGGGATTTAACACCACATCTAGGCGCAGTTTTTTTTTTTTTTTTCTTGTTGAAGGGTCACGAAAATTCAAGATGAGGGCGATGAGAGAAATCACGAGGAACTATTCCCTCGTTCCATTCGTGTTTGTTACCAGAACTCAGGGAAAAAGCTTCTTGTGGTGTTTTTTTTCTTTTTTCTTTTTACTCAGAAATTTAATTTAACGTTGTTTTTATTTTACAGGATCCCCATCCTACACAAATGATTTATGAAAGATCATATATATTAAATGCACTAGCCAAGACACCCTCCATACTTATTAAAATAAAATCAGACGGCCAAATCAACCAGCGGCAGGTAGAATATCCAAAGATTCCCATAGATTAACTGGTTCGAGGAAGGTATAAGGTAATAAGACCACCCGATGTAGCAGGGGATTCTGCCATTTAAAAGAAGAGGAAGGACACTGGGGTAACAAGTAATTGTTAGCAATAATCAAGGAAGGAATAAAAGGGTAAAACACCTGGAGGAATTGCCCAATGAAAATTCAGAAATACAATTACGACCGATCGCCTTTACATCATCATGGGAAGAATTCAAATTTTCCTTCTTTTTAATTAAGGAAAAACAGAGGTAACAAGTTATCTATTTACAGAATGGAATCACCATTGGCATTTAAAAGAGGAATTCGTCAGTTAAAAGACATCTACGGTTTTCCTTACATAAAATTTCATTACCATTTCTAAATGAAGAATTATAACATAAAATTCACTGCGCAAATTCTAAACATAAGGTGCCTACAGTCGATCGGATCCTTAAGGCATTGCGTACATGTCGATTCAGTCATGGTGCGGCATATAACTTCAGGAATGGAGGAAAACGTATAAACTTAGGGTCTCAATATATTAATTCCAATTTAGAATTGTAATTCTAAAATTTCAGAAATCAATTCAGACAAATAAAAACTCATTCTCCAAGTCCATGCATATAAATTCAGTAGTAAAAATTTTCAGACACAAAATTCGGAGACAGTTCAACATATAAATTTAAAGAAAATCAACATGTTAGAGGGATGGGTTCCCTGCACGATGGAACCATTTACCACCACTAATATTACACCTACATATCTAAGTCGTACCTCCTACACAGTCTATCATTCAACCAAATAAAAACATACCTTTGCCTATTCGCCTGCTCCGGGTGACGTCCGCGCGTTCCTTGCCGCTCCTTCTTGCCGGCCGTTGAGACCTCACCGGTACCTCCCAGCCAATCGCTAGGGGTACTCTACTTCCCCCTTAGCCCCCCAAGCCACAAAGGGGCCACACACTATCCAGATGGTAAGTATAGCTTCCCAGCTCGCCTCGCAAGGCCGAGCTACCACTCCTATCCGAGATGGAAAATCCCAACTCTCCACAAGTAATCAGTCAAGTCACAATTCTGGCAGCGTAACGTTACGCATACAGCGGATCCCCTTCTTCCTCATCTCCCTTTTCCTTTTATAGTGTTTTGAGACCCACCAACTTTCCTAATTCACATTTTTAAATTAAGTTTCAATAAAATATTCTAAATATTCTCCATCGCACAAGTGTCATCCATCCCCCTCTTTTCTCCAATAAATATTTTCTTTAAATTTATTAATTGTCTCAAAACCGTCACCCACCTAGAGTCGCTCGTAAATTTACTCCTAGGTGTTCCTAGATCCCCTTACATGTTTTAAATACTTTCCTAAAAGAAATGTTACTAATTTAGCTTAGATTAGTAGGTTCTTAATTGTAGATTCCTTACTATGTTGACCTTGCTTTTTACCATAAGTCCCCATCTTTCCTTTATTGAGTTTCCTCCATTAATTAGTTTCCTAATTCTTATTATTCCCTTCTTTCCCCTTTTTATTAAACCCAAAATGGCACTTGCGCTATTAAATCTTTCCCATTTATTACTTATTTAATATCTTTTGTACTTTCACATGTTAAGAAATAATTTCTTCTTTGCAAATTTTTAAATCCATTAGTTTTAATTAAATTCTTACTCTCTTTATTTACCCCAAGAATTTTATGAAGACTAAACTATTACTTAAATAGGTTTTTGTTTAACTTTTATTCATTTTTATTCTAGGGTCTTTTTCTTAAGGTTAGACTAAATTTTTACCCTAGAAAAGTTTTTTGACTTAGGACTCATATTCTAAACTGAGCGACACTTGGTTAGGGAAGTTGTTGTAAGGATTTTTTAAGGCATTAATGTCCTCGGCCATCTAGGTTTGTTTCTTCATCATCATCAACGCGACGTGCCCTTCAGGACGCACTACGTGCTCCAAGTGTGTCACTCGCCTCATTCATTTATTTTGCGCGACGTGCCCTTCAGGATGCACCACGTGCTCCAAGGGTGCCACTCGCTTCTCGTGTTTCTCTTACGCGACGTGCCCTTCAGGATGCACCACGTGCTCCAAGGGTGCCACTCGCCAACTTGACTGATTGGTAGACATCTATAACCCCTGGAGTCAACACTCCGCCAGGTGAACTTGTGGGAGACTAAGGGCTCTAAGGAATAAGG
>ML779354.1:200040-214705 GCA_009831015.1 Picea engelmannii
AAATCAATGAAATATCACAGTAAATAAATCAACCCAAATAGCACACTCCCTGACTCAATCTGGAGTCCAAGGGGTTCCACTGATGCCTCTGCATCCTCAAGGTCCAAAACCCTGCACACTCAATAAAACTGAGTCAATAGCACATGTCTACGTCAAAGCAGTAAAACATCATGTCGTCTATCATAACGCGTCATAATCAAGGATAAATGTTTTAACATCATAACAGTCCAGATCACTTGTGAGCAAGTGTCTTCAAAGAATAAGTTTTCTCAGCGCGCCAGAGCGGGATGTTACATACACCCCTTCTTGGTCTAAACTTTGTCTCGAAGTTTCTCAGTATAAATGCCGAAATAAAAGTACCACAGTATCATAAGTCTATCTATCAAACAAAAAGGGGAACTGCTGGCGCATATCATATGCGTCCTCCCAGGTCGCCAAGTGCGGACTATAACTGTCCCACTGGACCTTGACTTGATCTACCGTTCGACGTCGTAACTGTCGAACGCGATGATCTAAGATGCGGGCTGGCTCAGCCGTGAGCGCTCCCTCATCCGATACCTGCAAGGAACTCATGTCAATCACGTGTGTAGGATCACTAACAGATACATGAAATACATCATGCATACGCCTCAAAGAATCAGGCAAGGCTAGTCGATAGGCCACAGGCCCCTTTCTCTCCACAATATCGAAAGGTCCCACGAACCTAGGAGAGAGTTTAGCTCCCTTTCCAAACTTGATCGAACTCTTATGCAGTTTAACCTGCAAGAAGACTCGATCGCCGACCTCGTAACTACAGTTGACTCGGTGCGCATCGACATAACTCTTCTTTTGATCCTGCGCTTCTTTAATCCTTTGTCTTATGGTTTGCATTTTCTCTTCCATTTCTTGGATCGCTTCTGGTCCCACCAGGACCCTATCCTCAAGCTGATCCCAACTCAAGGGCGTCTGACACAGTCGCCCATAAAGAAACTCAAAATGCGCCATCTTAATGGTGCTCTGGTAACTGTTGTTGTAAGCGAACTCTACTAGAGGCAAGAATTCCTCCCAACGCTTTTGTTGGTCCATCACGTACATGCGCAACATGTCTTCCAAGGTTTGGTTCGTTCGTTCATTCTATCCGTCAGTCTCTGGGTGATACTCAGTACTAAAATTAAGTTGGGTTCCTAAGGCCTCTTGGAAACTCGTCCAAAATCGTCCAGTCAACACCGATCCTCGATCGGATATAATCCTCTTAGGCACGCCATGCAGCCTCACAATCTCACTGATGAAAACTCTAGCTATGTCAGGTGCCTAATACGTCATACACACAAGAATAAAGTGAGCACTCTTCATCAGAGTGTCTACTACTACAAAAATCGAGTCATGTCTCCTTCCCGTCAGTGGCAATCCAACAATAAAATCCATCGAAATGACCTCCCATTTTGACTCTGGGATGGCATGTGGTTGTAGTAATCTTGTTGGATGTTTATGTTCAACCTTTACCTGCTGACACTCCAGACATATGGCCACATAGTTGACTATGTCGGCCTTCATTCCCTTCCAAAAGAATAAGGGCTTAAGGTCTGCCCTCATCTTCGTAACTCCTGGGTAGGCCATGTAAACTGATCTATGAGCCTCGCTCAGGATCAACATCCTCAACTCGTCATTTGGCGGTACGTAAATCCAACTTCTAAACCTCAATAACCCATCGCTATCAAATGAAAATCCCTCGTATCGTGGTACCATCATGGTGTTTTGTCCGATAAAACCCTTGACCTCTTTGTACCAATCATCATCACGCTGTAAAGTGAGAATCTTCTCACATAGATCTGTCTGAAGAGGCAACACCGAAAAGATGTGTGGCCTCCGACTCAAAGCATCCACCACTCAGTTCACCGTTCCCTTTATGTAAATAATCTCAAAGTCATACTTGCTAAGAAATTCCGACCAACGTCGTTGTCGCGCGTTCAGTTCGCTTTGCGTAAAAATGTGTTGCAGTCCATAATGATCAGTCCTTAGTTCAAATTTTCATCCTACAAGGTAGTGTCTCCAAACCTTCAAGGCATATACGATGGCTAATAACTCCAAATCATGCATCGCGTAGTTTTCCTCATGCCTTCTCAGTTTCCTCGAAATGTAAGCAATCACTCGTCCGTCTTGCATCAAGACTCCGCCTAAACCTTCCTTGGATGCGTTAGTGCATACCAAGAAGTCTGTGTCCATGTCAGGGACCTTTAGTATTGGCGCTGTGGTCAACAACTCTTTAAGCCTTCGAAATGCTTCCACACATTTCTCGGTCCATACAAACTTCTTGTTTTTCTTCTGAAATTCCGTGATCAGATTTGTTATCTTCGAAAATCCCTCGAAAAACCATCGATAGTATCCTACTAAACCCATAAAAATACGCACTTCTGTGACATTCGTCGGTGTAGGACATTCCATAATAGCCTCAACCTTGGCTGGATCCACAATGATACCTTCGCCGGAGATGACACGCCCTAAGTAGTGAATCCTTGATTGATAAAAAGAGCATTTGGACAACTTCCCATACAATTTGTGCTCTCATAGACACTGTAGTACCAAGCGCAAGTGCTCATCATGCTCTTCCGTCATCCGAGAGTAGATCAAGATATCGTCAATGAATACTTGGACGAACTTGTCCAAGTACTCGCGGAACACCTCATTCATCAAGCTCATGAATACCCCTGGGGCGTTTGTCAGTCCAAACGGTAAAACAGTAAACTCGTAATGTCTAAATCTCGTCTTAAAGGCGGTCTTAGGGATGTCATCCTCCTTGATCTGTAACTGGTGATATCCTGATCGCAAATCGATCTTGGAGAACACCCTTGCACCCTTCAATTGATTGAAAAGATCATCAATTCTTGGTAAGGGATACTGATTCTTGATCGTAGCCTTGTTCAGTTGACGGTAGTCAATGCAAAGCCTCCATGATCCGTCCTTCTTTCGTATGAAAATAACTGGTGTACCCCATTGTGACACACTAGGGCGTATCAGTCCTAGGTCCAACAACTCCTTCAGTTGCATTTTCAGCTCTTGCAACTCCGGGGTCGACATATGATAAGGCATTCTTGCTATCGATTCGGTCCCTGGTTTCAGGTCTATGGTAAATTCCAGTTCCCTTTCCGAGGGCATCCCAGGCAACTCCTCTTGAAATAGGTCCGCAAACTCTTTCACCACCGAAAGGTGTTCTAGACCTTTTTCTACTCCCTTTTCATTTAGCACGAGGATTGCATAAATCTTACACCCCTTGCATATTCTCTTCCGTAACTGTAAGGAAGAGATGAACCTCAAGGATACTCCCTGGTTCTGTCCTACAATCACACGTCTCTGTCCTTCCTCATCGACCAAGATCAACCGTTTCATCTTACAGTTGAGTATCGCCTCATGCGATTCCAACCAATCCATACCAATCACGATGTCATAAGATCCTAATATTGTGACGTACAAGTCGACCCTCGTGACAAACTCTCCCAGGTTAAGGGCATAGCCCATAACCTTTCCTCCAACCTTCTGTTTGGCTCCTGAAGCCATCTCTACGAAGCTAAACTCATCCTGTTCGACTGCCTTTACCTTAGTTCGTTTTAGCGTTGCACCAGAAATGAAACTCTCAGTAGCACCTAGGTCTATCAAAATACTAAGGGTCTGGTTAGCGATATTACCTGTCGTCTCGAGCACAATCGACTGATGTTCTGCCTAGAATTTATTCACCACTGCATGAATCCGATGGGCCTTGCCCATATCTCCCACGGTAGTGGGTCCGGATGATCCAGACACTCTGGTCCTCTCCATAGGACAGTCACGCTGGTAGTGTGGCTCCTCACACGTCCAACACCCCTTCTTCGGCCCAGTAGTCTTGGTACCTGAAGTAGAAGATGACGACCCACTGGCCTGGAACCCCGGTCTGTTTTGCTGAACAGGCCTAAACTGCTGCTGCTGCGGGTGACGCTGCTGCTGGTGCTTTGGTCCCCGATAAAGTGTCTGCTGCTGAGGTGGCGGTCATCGGGGTGTAGTGAAAGTGGATCCCCTCTGGAAGCCACGATATCCCAGCATATGTCTCGCTGGTGTCTGGTGCTGCGGCATTCCAGATGAACCCTGCCCTGCTGGTCTCACTGGAGTCCTGGTCTGACCCCCACTGATAAGCTCCTCCTCTGCTATGAGGGCCTTTTGGACAGCGTCGTGTAAGGTTTGAGGCATCAAGATCCTAACCTTTGCACGCAGGCTGTCATTAAGGCCAAACACGAACCGGTTGAACTTGAGCTTCTCAGTGTTAAGGTGCAGAGCGTACCAGAGTAGCTCCATAAAACGTGCCTCATATTTGGGCATCGTACGACCTCCCTGTCGTAATGTGTTGAACTCATTGAGCTGACGCTCGATGAATTCCTCTGAAAGGTACCTCTCTCAGAACCGTTCCTCGAACAGTTCCCATGACACATCTTCAATGATAGAAGAGCACTCCCCTTCAGTTGAAAGACCGCCATGCAGACCTTCATGTTGGAGGTATAATTGCGAAGTGCGAAGCACATCGCCATATTTTCCAACCATGCCTTGGCGGCTGCGTCGTCTGGGGCACCAAAGAACTTGAGAAATTTAACCTTCTCAAGTTCACGGTGAATGCTACCAGTAACGGCTGGTGCGCGCAGTGGAACCTCAGCGGGTGTTGGCACCCTGGCCTCGTCTCTGTCCAATCGGCTGATCAGTGCCTCAAACATGCACTGAAAGGATCTCATCATCCCAACAACATCGCCAACTTCTATCTTCTCCTGTCCGAGAACCTGCTCGCCTCCTTGGGGGTTAGACCCCTTAGGCATGGATGCTACTGGAGGCGTCATGCCTCCTCCCCTAGCACCCCGTCGTCTGCCTTCGCGGTGTCCTCTAACCATGATTACCTACACGCACACAATCAAATTGATCAGCAACCATATAATCAATCAAATCTTGTCAACGAAATCCGTAGTGAATCCCAAGTCGCGGGTCGAACCAGCTCTGATACCATATGTAACAACCTCCTCGTTACGACAACAACTCTGATAACAGGTGCAATTTTTTTTTTTTTAAAAGGTGTGTACACACGTGTAGAAAGGAAACAAACACACTTGACTCTACGTTGCCACCCGATGACTGACCAGACGCAACCATGATGATCACAACAAGAAGACATAAGGTGCACAACAAGTAACTGCAAGCATTAAACGACCATAGACATAAGGAAGAATCCATAGTAGTAGATTTTACTATTTCCGCACAGGAAAGAAATGCGTTTAATCTTAGTCCTCTTCTCCGGAGAGAGAGAATGTCAGATAGGCTCCTGGCCGACTACTTAGGCAGAAACTAGTAACCCGACGACGAACAAGATGCAAGAAAGACGAACACAACAAGACGACATATGACGTACCACAGGCAACTGCATGCATTAACGACGATCACTCAGAAATAAGTCAGACTGACTACCCATCCATCCTACCTCGCAATGGTTAGGACCTCCAAGACACATAAGCAACGCTCAAGCCTAGGTTCCCATCGATTTTAACCATTTAAGGTCTCAGGGCTGGCGACTGTTCTACGGAACATGGAGGTGTCTACATCCCGCCCGACACCAGCAGACCAAGCAATGCAAGACAACCAAGCACAACAACGTCGACGGAAAACCACGACCTCTATGAAAGACGCAAGTCAGAAGGACTCTGACATCGACCAACCACTAATGAGACCCCATGACATTAGTTACAGACCAAATAATCCATTTGATTCCCACTAAACGACGAGCTACCAACCTAGTCTTAAATACTGTACTACAATTAATTGCAATTCCCCGTTTACTGAATCATAATAATTGATGGCCCTTAGGTTTAAGGACCCTACATTTACATGTCATCAATCATAAAGAAATTACCCTAACATCACCATAACATAACCATATCTTTGCCTACAATATCATGGCAACTAAAATAATGATGACTTTACCCTTGTTATTAATAACAACGGAACTACCAAAAACCTGACCATAATAACCATGTATTTCCTTTCATAATAGAATAGCATTGTAATTTAACTAAGACTAGCTTCCATTACAAAAACTTTGTAAATACAATAATTGATGATTAACCTAATAAATTAAAATCAAATGGGCACATATTGTAAATTGGATGGTAGAAGAATTTCTTTTATTGCAAATCATAACCTTTATTTCAACTGGAATCATATTCTTTTAATTGCACCTGATGATCATAACTTTGCTCACCATATGATAAATTAGCATTGTAAATTAACTATTAATGACTTTTCATCTCAAATACATTGAAAATAACATCATCGATGTTCATAATTTTGCTCACCATATGATAAATTAGCATTGTAAATTAACTACTAATGACCTTTCATTACAATACATTGTAAATAACATAATCGATGATGAACATGATAATTTAAAATCAAAAGGGAAACATTAGGTGAATTGGGTTGTAGAGGAATCTCACAGCATTGTATTTTAAACTAAAATGGCTTGTCATCATTGTAAATAAATAAGCGATGATTAACATAAGAAGCTAGGTAGTGAATTCTGGAGCAGCTAACAATGCTACCTATCAATTAAGAAGAGCGAAACCCTGGCGATAAAAAAAAAAAGCATTCAAGGGCGTTTAAGACCATTCGGGCCTGGTAAGGGTAACTAAATGCAGCTGACAGCTGATAGGCTTATGAATCTCCTTGGGAAAGACGTCCCTGCTGTTGGATGCTTAGACGGTGGTTAAGGTAAGGTGGTGGTTGAACAAAAGTAGCATGCAGCCAACAGCATGCACGATTCAACCAATTTTAAAGCCGGGAAACACGTAGAGGTGTAATGGTTGGCTCAGGCCACCTGTGGGAACGACATTCATCCCCAATACACCTCCAGGAAGTACAAGCACACATCGAGGGAGAAATGGAAGAACGACCATCTGGAGGGTAACAGACGCCAGGAGGAGACTCAGGAAAAACAAAGAGCCACGCGGAGGATTTAACACCACATCTAGGCGCAGTTTTTTTTTTTGTTTCTGGCTGAAGGGTCACGAAAATTCAAGATGAGGGCGATGAGATAAATCTTGAGGAACTATTCCCCCGTTCCATTCGCATTCGTTACCAGAACTTAGGGAAAAAGCTTCTTGTGGTGTTTTTTTTCTTTTTTTCTTTTTACTCAGAAATTTAATTTAACGTTGTTTTTATTTTACAGGATCCCCATCCTACACAAATGATTTATGAAAGATCATAGATATTAAATTCACCAGCCAAGACACCCTCCATACTTATTAAAATAAAATCAGACGACCAAATCAACCAGTGGCAGGTAGAATATCCAAAGATTCCCACAGATTAACTGGTTCGAGGAAGGTATAAGGTAATAAGATCACCCAATGTAGCAGGGGATTTTGCCATTTAAAAGAAGAGGAAGGACAGTGGGGTAACAAGTAACTGTTAGCAATAATCAAGGAAGGAATAAAAGGGTAAAACACCTGGAGGAATTGCCCAACGAAAATTCAGAAATACAATTACGATCGATCGCCTTTACATCATCACGGGAATAATTCAAATTTTCCTTCTTTTTAATTAAGGAAAAACAGAGGTAACAAGTTATCTATTTACAGAATGGAATCGCCATTGGAATTTAAAAGAGGAATTCGTCAGTTAAAAGACATCTACGGTTTTCCTTACATAAAATTTCATTACCATTTCTAAACAAAGAATTATAACATAAAATTCACTGCGCAAATTCTGAACATAAGGTGTCTACAGTCGATCGGATCCTTAAGGCATTACGTACATGTCGATTCAGTCATGGTGCGGCATATAACTTCGGGAATGGAGGCAAACGTATAAACTCAGGGACTCAATATATTAATTCCAATTTAGAATTGTAATTCTAAAATTTTAGAAATCAATTCAGACAAGTAAAAACTCATTCTCCAAGTCCAGGCATATAAATTCAGTAGTAAAAATTTTCAGACACAAAATTCGAAGACAATTCAGCATATAAATTTAAAGCAAATCAACATGTTAGAGGGACGGGTTCCCTACACGATGGAACCATTTATCACCATTAATATTACACCTACATATCTAAGTCATACCTCCTACACAGTCTATCATTCAACCAAATAAAAACATACCTTTGCCTATTCGCCTGCTCCGGGTGACGTCCGCGCGCTCCTTTCCTCTCCTTCTCGAGGACCGTCGAGACCTCACCGATACCTCCTAGCCAATCGATAGGGGTACTCTGCTTCCCCCTTAGCCCCCCGAGCCGCAAAGGGTCCACACACTATCTAGATAGTAAGTATAGCTTCCCAGCTCGCCTCGCAAGGCCGAGCTAGCACTCTTATCCGAGCTGGAAAATCCCAACTCTCCACAAGTAATCAGTCAAGTCACAATTCCGGAAGCTTAATGTTACGGAAACAGCCGATCCCCTTCTTCCTCATCTCCCTTTTCCTTTTATAGTGTTTTGAGACCCACCAACTTTCCTAATTCACATTTTTAAATTAAATTTCTATAAAATATTCTAAATATTCTCCATCGCACAAGTGTCATCCATCCCCCTCTTTTCTCCAATAAATATTTTCTTTAAATTTATTAATTGTCTCAAAACCCTCACCCACCTAGAGTCGCTCCTAAATTTACTCCTAGGTGTTCCTAGATCCCCTTACATGTTTTAAATACTTTCCTAAAAAAAATGTTACTAATTTAGCTCAGATTAGCAGGTTCTTAATTGCAGATTCCTTACTATGTTGACCTTGCTTTTTACCATAAGTTCCCATCTTTCCTTTATTTAGTTTCCTCCATTACTTAGTTTCCTAATTCTTATTATTCCCTTCTTTCCCCTTTTTATTAAACCCAAAATGGCACTTGCACTATTAAATCTTTTCCTTTTATTACTTATTTAATATCCTTTGTACTTTCACATGTTAAGAAATAATTTCTTCTTTGCAAATTTTTAAATCCATTAGTTTTAATTAAATTCTTACTCTCTTTATTTACCCCAAGAATTTTATGAAGACTAAACTATTACTTAAATGGGTTTTTGTTTAAATTTTTTTTATTTTTATTCTAGGGTCTTTTTCTTAAGGTTAGACTAAATTTTTACCCTAGAAAAGTTTTTTGACTTAGGACTGATATTCTGAACTGGGCGACACTTGGTTAGGGAAGTTGTTTTAAGGATTTCTTAAGGCGTTAATGTCCTAGGCCATCTAGGTTTGTTTTTTCATCATCATCAACGCGACGTGCCCTTCAGGATGCACTATGTGCTCCAAGGGTGCCACTTGCCTCATTCGTTTCTTTTGCGTGACGTGCCCTTCAGGATGCACCACGTGCTCCAAGGGTGCCACTCGCTTCTCGTGTTTATCTTGCACGACATGCCCTTCAGGATGCACCACGTGCTCCAAGGGTGCCACTCGCCAACTTGACTGATTGGTAGACATCTATAACCCCTGGAGTCAACACTCCGCCAGGTGAACTTGTGGGCGACTAAGGGCTCTAAGGAATAAGGCCCCCGCCTTATTGAAGGCCCCTTAGAATCATCGTGAGCAACTGTCACAGTCTTCCCTCACGACATCGTGGATCCTCTTGAACTAGGTAATAGTTAACCTACAGTTCGAGCCACGGCGGGAGTGCTAGTAGGTTGTGGCAGGGCTGTTGTCCACACCTCTCCCTGAACCTCTCTAGAAATCCTGTGTGGCCTCTTTACTCCATATGTGAGTCTGGTCGGCAAGCTATCGTCAGCCTGCATCATCGACAATCGTGTCATAACATGTCAACATCATATCATCAAATCAATGAAATATCACAGTAAATAAATCAACCCAAATAGCACACTCCCTGACTCAATCCGGAGTCCAAGGGGTTCCACTGATGCCTCTGCATCCTCAAGGTCCAAAACCCTGCACACTCAATAAAACTGAGTCAATAGCACCTGTCTACGTCAAAGCAATAAAACATCATGTCGTCTATCATAACGCATCATAATCAAGGATAAATGTTTTAACATCATAACAGTCCAGATCACTTGCGAGCAAGTGTCCTCAAAGAATAAGTTTTCTCAGTGCGCCAGAGAGAGATGTTACAGACAACAACGTAAAACAAGTTATATATGATCTTGGAAAATACATGAGTTAAGTAGTTGTGATTTATATGCAAAATGTTCTTTCAAATTATTGGTGTACTTAATGACATGTGTTTTACTTGTAATGTAATATATTATACTATGTTATGTTGAAACATGTTATTTTCTTGTGTCATGATTTCATGTAGATGGTTGTCATTGAAAGAAATCCATGAAGATGATATAAAGTATTGGAAGAGAGAAATTCCTCATCTAATGTGTGAAATGAAAAAGTATATACCTCCAACATTTTTCAATGCACAATAACACTATCTCATACATCAAGTTGAGGAGATTGAAATTTGTGGACTTGTTCACATAAGGTCAATGTGGATGGTGGAGAGGCAGTTGAAATCATTGAAGGAGTTGGTTAGACAAATAGCATGTTCTAAGGGTTCTATGGTGGAGGGATATATGGTATATGAATCCATGGTGTATATTAGTCAATATCTTCCTAAATTAGCAGCGTGAACTATGCATGCAGTGGATCACATTTGGGATGTGAACTCCATCAAAAAATTTGAAGATGAGGAGCATATGTTGGGGAAAGCTAGAATGAAAAAAATGAGAGGTAATATATTAATAATTGTGGAGATTTATATTAATAATACATATAAAGTTTTGTTTTTGTGTATATGATCATACTCATTAATATATTAATATAATTTATTTCATAATTTATTAATATTTATAACCTGCATGGACGTTATAACTCATATTTAATATTGGTGAATTATTATTTTTTGATTCAGTTGCTCAAGAGTGGGATGCACTGCATTTATACATTGCAAACAATCTTGACTGGATGAATGTATGGATTGAAATATGTAAACAACATAATGGAGGTAGGCTATCATGGAAACGATTGTCTGAATTGGTTAGAGAAGCTTGCCGTAACAGAGATGCCAATGTTAGGCAAAGGGAAATTGATTTAGCATATGGTTTGAAAGATGGACAAGTAAGAAAATTCACTCATTTTATTCAGTTATTTTATATTATATTAATGTGACTACAGGTGTACTGTATTTTTCAGATACTTTCCAAGTTATATAAATACATATATTAATTTATTAATTGACAATGCATCTTTTACATATCTGGCATATTGCAATTGAAACACCACAAGGCTATGTGGTGCAATGGTCGTAAATTTCACATCAAACAATTGGATGAAACCAGGAAAAATTCTGATAGTGGGATAACTGCAGTATTCCAGGTCACTAATGTTTCCTCTAGGAGTGACAGACATCCCCGAGAATATGAAAATAGATACTATGGGTATTTAAACGATATACTTGAGTGTGACTTTAATTCCTTCAAATTAGTTGATTTGATGTCAAATGGTATAGGTTACGAATGCATGAACGCGATGAGGAAAGAACTTTTATTCAACATGCCAACGGATTTCCAATGATTAAAACAATGGTGTTTGAAAGAGGACATGATCGCTATGTTTTTCCAAGCCAATGTGAACAAGTGTTTTACTCAAATGTTCCATGTGAGAGGGATTGGTCATTTGTTGTTAGATATGATCCAAGAGGAAGGCCAATTAAGTATACTCATTTACAGGAAGAAGATGATATTGAAGATCAAGAAGATGATACACCATATCAGATAGAGCCGAAATATCATGCAAGTTCGACAGATGAAGAAGACGAAAAAGACCATGATCCAGGCGTAGGAGACAATATTGCAATTCTTGATGATGATGTCGATGAAAATATGCTCGAAAATGACATTGATGACGATGATGATATCGTCAATCCTTTCAACAATGTTTCTAAATCAGATGATGATACAGATGTTGAGTTCAATGAAGAAGATCAAGATACAAAATAAGGATGATTACACAGATGTTGAGGTTGGATTAGGTACGTGACTATATAATATTTTAATTTGTATGAATTATTCTCTTAAAATAATTTACTTATAATGTCATGGGTTAATTACATGTTTTTAAGTTTTATGCAATGTTTTTATATCCTATGTTACATGTTGTTTAATTATTATGAGAAACCTGAAAATAGTTTCCAATATACTAAAGTACGTGGTAAACTAAAAATATCATTTACAAACACATAATTTCATGTACCTTCATTAGTTTTGTTTTTGTAGTTTCTATGCATGAATGTTAATAGGACGTTGCTTTCGATTATTTTCTATTTTATAGATTGGGTATTGGGGATCAATTGAGAGTGATATGAGGGGGAGGGGAGGGGCCATATGAGCTTCCACCTTCACATGGTTGGCCTTGTTCAATTAAGGATAAATTATTCTCGAAACCAAGAGAATCCCTTTCATTTTTATACCATCATGATCGTAGATGTTACAAATATTGTTGTCATAGTATTGCATGAACGAAGTTTCGATGAACGTGTTTTTCATTTATATAGAATTTTCGTTGAAACCCTATTTTTCTTTCAAAGTACACAAATTGGTTGAATCAAGTTTTAAGTTTGCATCAGACTTTCTTCATTTTTATTTTAGGTTCTACATTAATGTATATACAATGTATATGTGATCCGAAAAAGATCTTTTAATGATTGTGGTTGAGTTTTTAATTGCATGCGTTAATTAACCATTTAAGAAGCTAATGAAAGAGGATGAAGATGAGAGAATATATCACAGCCATAATACAAAATATAGATCTAAACTGAAGCAATAAGAACAACAAATCATAACAAGAGAAGTGATAACGGATTTCAACACAAAATTGCCTACGTCTCTGAGCCTTTGTCTCAGTGGGGGAGGCTTCTTTATTTCTGTTCAAAGCTCAAAAGTACATTGAAATAGTGCCATTAGGCTACAAGAATGATCTGGTCATCTTCTTCTAGATCTCTATAACCCAACAGAAGAAACAACATGCAAAACGGATGATCAGAGCTCCGAAAAATGGCCCGCAAGCGTCTGCTCCTCAACAGCTTCCCTGCATAAAAAATGGCTTTGGCTTGGCTTCCCTTTAGCATAACTCTGCTCTAACTGTCCTCTATGGCCTCAAACAGGCCTGGTTTATATATATATATATGAAGTTGGTTATCATTCCCCAACTTCCTCCCAAAATCTGGGCTCAAAAAGAGTCCAAAATCTCCCAATAATGGCCAAAATCTCCATTTTCTGGGCATAATATCAGTCAAAATCCACTCTGTAATGTTAAAAACCCAAAATAAATGAAATATCAGGCCTTATCCCCCAATAGGTCAGCATGCGCCCCCTTTAATCGGTCATATGGATAAAAATGGGCCAAGTGCTAGCCCAAAGGCTAAGCACTGCCCCCCTTAACTCGGGACCTCGGTCTAGAATAGCCCGAGCCCTGTGGGATAGGCCCCCCGATTTATGTGTTGTGGTTACATGGTGGCACGGGGGCCAAGGGTTGGTCCCTATCCAATACTCTCGCGCATGTGGTAAGGGTTAAACCCCCCATGCTCCTAGTTATATGGTGTGGTTACATGGCAGCGTATGGTTGTGGGTTGGGGCTAGGCCCCAGCCCCTCCCCTTTTCCACTATACACAAAATTTCAACATAAATAAAATAATGCGACCATAGTATCATAAGCAACAAACTGGTGTGATGGTAGATGGAGGGTGCCAAAAGCTTATGGGTGAGGGAGGAGGTCATGGGTTCAAACCCCATGGACCTCAATTATATTTTTATACTTCAACCATTCCACGAATAAGAGGGTGCCACGTGGCAGCCCATGACTGGGCCATGTGGTACCTCTACAACGAACTAGAATTTACCACTTGTCCTCTGTAGATCTTGCCATGTATCATGTACAGTCATCAGCGTACCTTGCCATGTCATCTCTTGCACAGTCAGCATGCTGATGTCATGCTGACATCAGCATTGACTTTTTGACTAATTGACCTTTGACTTTTAAGCTATTTGAGAATCCAATCAGAGGGAAATATCTCTTGCATCCGGAGTCCATTTTGAGAAATGAATATATTGCTGGAATCTCTGTGACGAGCTGGTCGCAATGGAATTGGTTTCATCCAATTATGAGAACTTTGATTTTTGAGCATTTTTGAGCCCTGTCAAGCTCCTGGATCCGATTCTGGATCACACCTCCCCACTAAAGGACCTTTTGGTTCCCAAAAGGTTACTGACCAATCAAAAAGCTCAGGATAGGCCACCCGGCTTGTCCTCTGTCTCTGAACTCTGTCCTGCGCACCTGTCTCATCAAGATCAACTGTAACACAATCATGACAACTGACAGTATATTGTTAGCCATTTGAACCCTGTTACATCTTACTGAAGCCACTATCATCCATGTAGACAAAATTACTAATGAAAACATCAAAAAGACGATTGCAAATGAGCTGATATACTTGAAATATTTGCACGACATGAGCTTATCTTGAAGCAACTTATGATTGATTTTCCATTCAACAATCATTTCTTGTCTTGCTTAAGATCGATTACTTCATTTGAAACAATTATTGGTTTGTTGCTTGCTTGCACTACCTTCTTTAATTGTTCCATTGTTTGAAGTGTTTTATTTTCTTTAACATGATGAGCATGAACCACATAATCTTGACCTGCTTT